>CAUYQG010085667.1:0-13351 GCA_963574415.1 Tarsius wallacei
GGCGATCCTTCCGCCTCAGCCTTCCGAGTAGCTGGAACTACAGGTGTGCACTACCATCCATGCCCAGCTAATTTTTATTTATTTATTTATTGTAGAGACATGGTCTCGCCAAGTTGCCTGGGCTGATTTTGAACCCGAGAGCGTAGGCAATCCACTTGCCTCGGCCTCCCAAAGTGCTGGGATTACAGGCTGATCCACCGAGCCTGGCCAGATTTTTTTTTTTTGAGTTGAAGTCTCACTCTTGTTACCCAGGCTGAAGAGCAGTGGCATGCTCACAGCCACTGCAGCCTCGACCTGCTGGGCTCCAGTGATCCTTCTGCCAAGTAGCTGGAACTACAGACACTCTCCACCATGCCTGGCTAGTTTTTGTGATTTATTGTAGGGACAAGGTCTCACCAAGTTGCCTAGGCTGGTCTCGAACCCCTGGACTCAGGCAATCCTCTCACCTCAGCCTCCCAAAGGACTGGGATTATAGGCTGAGCCACTGTGCCTGTCCTGAAGATAGATATTTATAAAATAATAATTCTGTTTTATAAGTACTCTGAAGGTATAGCAGAAGGCTGGAGAGACAGGCCAAGACAGGAAAGGTGACAAAGGAAGAGGTGACTTTTTGGCCTCTTTTAAAAAAATCATAATCCTTGGTTCATGATATGCTGTCACCTCTGGTCACAGCATGGGTGCTTTTATTTCACTTGAGCTGAGACTTTATTGGGGAAGAAATCCCAAAGGAGAGAGCAAGCTTGGTTCTCACCATGCCACTTCATCTCCTAAGCCTCAATTTCCTTATCTACAAAATGAGTACAGTTGGCCAGGCGTGGTAGCTCAAGCCTGTAATCCCCGCACTTTGGGAGGCCGAGGCGAGTGGATTGCCTGAGTCCGCGGGTTCGAGACCAGCCTGGGCAACATGGTTGAGACCTTGTCTCTACGAAAAAAAAAAAAAAAAAAATTAGCATGCTACTTGGAAGGCTGAGATGGAAGGATTGCCGGAGCCCAGCAGGTCGACGCTGGGGTGGCTGTGAGCATGCCACTGCCCACCAGCCTGGGCGACAGAGTGAGATTCCAACTCAAAAAAAAAAAAAAAAATGAGTACAGTTGTCCCTTGTTATCTGTAGGGGATATGTTCCAAGTATCAAACCCTATATATAATGTTTTGTTCTTATGCATATATGTCCATGATAAAGCTTAATTTATACATTAGGCACAGTAAGGGATTAACAACAACAATAATAAAAGTACAATATACTGTAATAGAAGTTATGTGAATGTGGTTTTTCACTCTCTCTCAAAATATCTTATTGTACTATACTCATCTATTTTCTGACTGCAGTTGAACTTGGGCAACTGAAACTGAAAAGTGAAACCGCGGATAAAGGGAAACTACTGTGTAGCCTCTGTCTTATCTAGCAGAGCTGCTGTGAGGAAGAGATGAAATATCGATGTGAAAAGTCTTGCAAATAGTGGAATAGAGCCTAAGAATTAGTTAATACAGTTTGATTTAACCGACATCTTCAGAATGTCTAACAAAGCCTTAGAGGGACACAAGAAAGATACATCTGGGGCATGGTAAAGTTTTGGTGTATAAGTATAAAAAAGACAGGCCAGCCGGGCTCGGTGGCTCAGCCTGTAATCCTGCGCCTTTGGGAGGCTGAGGTGAGTGGATTGCCTGAGCCCGCGGGTTCGAGACCCGCCTGGGCAACTTGGCGAGACCTCATCTCTACAATAAATAAAAAAATTAGCTGGGTGTGGCTGCGCGCACCTGTAATTCCAGCTACTTGGAAGGCTGAGGCGGAAGGATTGCCAGAGCCCAGCAGGTCGAGGCTGCGGTGGCCGGGAGCGGCCACTGCACTCCAGTCTGGGCAACAGTGAGACTCCAACTCAAAAAAAAAAAAAAAGACAGGCCAGGGGCAGTGTCTCATGCCTGTAATCCCAGCACTTTAGGAGGCCAAGCTGGAAGGGTCATTGGAGACCAGCCTGGGCAACATAGCAAGATCTTGTCTCTACAAAAAAAAAAAAAAAAAAAAAAAGCCAGGCATGGTGGCACATGCCTGTAGTCCCAGCTACTTGGGATGCTAAGGTTGAAGGATCGCCTGAGCCCAGAAGTTTGAGGCTGCTGTGAACCATGATTATCATGATTTTGCCACTGTACTCCAGCCTGGGCAACACAGTGAGACCCTGACTCAGTAAATAAATAAATAAGACAGAGAAAAAAAAAAAAAAATAGGGCCGGGTGCAGTGGCTCCCACCTGCAATCCCAGCACTTTGGAAAGCTGAGGTGAGAGGATTGCTTGAGCCCAGGAGTTGGAGACCAGTCTGGGCAATGTTGTAAGACCTTGTCTCTAGCATAAATGAATAAATAAAAATAAAAATGACAGAGAGATCGGATTAAAAAAAGGTCTCTGATTCCTCCTGAGGTATACAATGTGATGAAAGTTTCTTGCAGAGGTCACATTTACACACGGACATACCACAGAGCCTATTGAGGTGAGAGTCACAGCTTCTGAGCTAGGAAGATTCATGAGGTTTCAGGGTCTTCCTGTTTTGTAGAATATTAAAGCGGAACTGGATCAATAATCCTACCCATCCTATAGCTGGGAAGACTGGGATATGAAAGGGAACTGACTTTTTTGCTTAGATTGGGAACTGACTTTTCTGTCATATATTGGAAGTAAAGAGGATACCAGAATGTTCTTCCTATTGCCCAAGCCATGGCTTTGGTTTCCAGACACCATTTATTTTTATTTTATTTATTTATTTATTTATTCGAGTTGGAGTCTCACTCTGTTGCCCAGGCTGGAGTGCTGTAGCTCACTCACGGCCACCCCAGCATCGACCTGCTGGGCTCTGGCAATCCTTCCACCTCAACCTTCCAAGTAGCCGGAACTACAGGCGCGCGCTACCACGCCCAGCTAATTTTTTGATTTATTGTAGAAACGAGGTCTCACCAAGTTGCCCAGGCTGCTCTTGAACCCTCGGGCTTAGGCAATCCACTTGCCTCGGCCTACCAAAGTGCTGGGATTATAGGCTGAACCACCGAGTCCGGCCTATTTTTATTTTTAATTGTGGTAAAATACAAACATAAAATTTACCACCTTAATAATTTTTAAGTGTATGGTTCAGTCGTGTTAAGAACATCCACAGCCTGGCTCGGTGGCTCAGCCTGTAATCCCACACCTTTGGGAGGCTGAGGTGGCCGGGAGTGGCCACTGCATTCCAGTCTTGGTGACAGTGAGACTCCAACTCAAAAAAAAAAGTTTTTTTTTCTTTTAATAGTGTATTTATTCTTTTTTTTTTTTTTTGAGTTGGAGTCTCACTCTGTCGCCCAGGCTGGAGTGCAGTGGCATGCTCATGGTCACCGCAGCCTCGACCTGCTGGGCTTCCACCTCAGCCTTCCACCTCAGCCTTCCAAGTAGCTGGAACTACAGGCATGTACCATCACACCCAGCTAACTTTTTGATTTATTGCAGAGATGAGGTCTCGCCAAGTTGCCCAGGCTGGTCTCAAACTCGTGGGCTCAGGCAGTCCTCTCACTTCGGCCTCTCAAAGTGCTGGGATTATAGGTGTGCGCCATTGCACCCGGCCTTAAAATTTTTATTTAAAAATTTTTGTTTGTAGAGATGGGGGTCTTGCTAAATTGCCTGAGTTGGTTTTGAACTTCTGGCCTCAAATGATCTTCCTGCCTCAACCTCTTGAAGTGCTGGGATTGCAGGCATGACCCACCATGTCCAGCCTAGAATTTCCTTCTTTTTTAAGGCTGCATAATATTTCATTGTATGCATCTACCCACATTTCGTTTATCCATTCATCCATTCATGAACACTTGGGTTATTTCTACCTGTTGCCCAGGCTGGAGTGCATGGCGCAATCCTGGCTCACTGTAGCCTCGACCTCCTGGACTCAAGCGATCTTCCCACCTTAGACTCCTGAGTAGCTGGGACTACAGGTATGTACCATCATGCTCGGCCAATTTTTAACATTTTTTGTAGAGATGAGGTCACACTATATTTTCCAAGATGGTCTCAATTCCTGTGCTCAAGTGATCCTCCCGCCTCAGTCTCCCAATGTGTTGGGATTACAGGTGTGAGCCCATGCCTCACCCATTTTGGAGGTATATATCCAGAAGAGGAATTGGTTGATCATATGGTAATTCTAGTTTTAGTTCCTGGATAACATTTTAGTCTCACAGGACATGCAACAAACTCTGAGAGGTTCAAGATCTTGGTATAAATTGGTAACATACCGTCTTCCTGTCTCCAAGACCTAGGTTCTTTGTACCAAGTAGATAAGCAACCATACCTCCAAAGAAATCACGTGGTAACTCAATGAAATGATGTAGTTGAGGTTGAAGGAAGCTGTGTTAAACATGCTTTACTCTTTTCTCATGGGTTCTCTTAGCCAAAGAGAGCACAGGCAGGAGGATTGGCTTAGGTAGAAATGACAAACTGGCAGTCTGAGTGATTAACCTGGGCCACAGATGTGTTTTATGTGGCTTATACAGGATTTTATACTTTTAAAATTAATTGCTAATATTAAAAAAGAGATATGTCATATGAAAGTCCAGATTTTGGGTGACTCAGCTTGTAATCCCAGCACTTTGGGAGGTCGAGGCGAGAGGATTGCCTGAGCCTAGGGGTTCGAGACCAGCCTGGGCAACTTGGTGAGACCTCATCTCTACAACAAATCAGAAAAACTAGCCAGGCATGGTGGCGTGCGCCTGTAGTTCTAGCTACTTGGAAGGCTGAGGCGGAGGGATCTCCTAAGCCCAGCAGGTTGAGGCTGTGGTGGTCGTGAGTGTGCCACTGCACTCCAGCCTAAGTGACAAGAGTGAGACTCCAACTCAAAGAAAAAAAGAAGTCCAGATTTCCATTTTCCTCTTTTTTTTGCATAGTAAAGTATCAAGCAATCCGTCTTCTCTTAATGACAACCTGGCAATGCTGGGCCCACCTTTCTGCCTACTCTCCACAGTCCCCACCACTCCCTATTACTCCTGCCTACTCTTCTCAAACATATTACCTACCTGCCCGCTTTGCCATTTAAGTTTAATACCCTTGGCTCAGAGAATAGGTCTAGTAGAACCTAGATTAGGGGTTCAGCTTCTGTTCGGCCAATCTTCCAGCACATAGTTGTTACTCAGTACAAATTTGAGTGATCAAATAAATTAACTCATGTCAACCAGTTTTTACTGAGCAAGGACTGTGGCTAGGTCCTAGTGTCACGGAGGTGTGTCAGGCACAGCCTCTGGCCTCTGAAAACTCACAATCACTAACTATGGGTGGGGGAAGGGACAGATACACATATGGTCCTCTGGCCAAAGACTCATTTGAAAGGGGTGGCCAGAGTAGTTTCTGAGGAGACATTGAACTGTATCTGGAGGAATAAGAGGCCAGCTGTATGAGGAGCTGGGGCAGGGAAGAGGCAGAAGCAACAGCAGATGCAAAGGCTGTGAGGTGGCTGAGTCTGATGTGTTTAGGAACTTAAAGAAGGCTTGTGTGACAGAAGCTTAATAGAGCGAGAAGAGTGGTAGTAAGATGACGTCAGCCGTGTATTTTTATATCAACAGCCTAAACCTTAAGCCAGGCAGCTGTTGGGCAAATCCGTGTTCCAGGCCTTCAAAGGGCTTGCTCAGAACAGGTAGCTGGCTTAGCACTGTCAGTCAGAAGAGAGACCTGGCCTAATCCCTTCCTCTGCTTCTGGTGCCAAGGACAGGGTAGGGCACAGAAGAGGTTTCAGTAAAGATATGCTGACAGCACGCTTGAGAAGAGAACAGGAAGTGCAGGCTTTGCTGAAGGAGGCCCAGGCGCGGCTCGCTCATCTTTGGGGCGCTGATTCTCGAGTCGCCAACACCTTCTCTAAGCGACACAGAGAGAGCAGGGAGAGTGAGACGCTGGGAGGAACCGGCCACAGGCCCTACTGACAAACCTTAAGGGGGAGGTAGCTTGAGGGGCAGGTAGGAGACCAGGCTGTGAGAGCCATGGCAGGGCATCCCACGTAGCTTGGAAGGGCAGAGAGGCGGGGCTCAGGAAGGCAGATGGCGCCCTTTGGCCCAGACTCAAGCCTAGAGTGGTCTGGAAGTTTTGCTTTCTGGCATCATCATTTCCCCTGAAAACACTCGCGGGCCCTACGGGCCTCGGGGCGGGCCCTAAGCTTCCCTCCCCAGCCCTGTGCAGAGGAACAGGCCCTTCTCCCAGGAGCGCGAGGCCTGTCTGTAGTTTCCAGACTTGCCCACCAGGGGCCGCTGCGCACGGGCGACGAAGCGCGCGGGTTCCTAAACCGCAGAGAGGCGGAAGCCGATTGGCGGTGAGGCGCGGCCGGGGGGCGGAGCCTGGGAAGCCGGCCGGGAGCGGGGGGCTGGGAGCTCGCCCCCGGGCCGAACCCGGCCGCGCCGCCGTCGCCTCAAGCGGCTGCCGGGAGGCTGTCGTGGTAGTGTCGGGACCTCTGTCCCGGCCAGCCGTAGAGCTGAGGCGAGTGGAGCAGCGCTGCGGCCCGGAGATCGGGGCAGGGCGGCCGCCGTCGCCGCCGCCGCGCCGCAGGCCTGAGTTACCTGAGCAACTGCGCGTCAGGGGCCCGCCCGTCGGCGGGCGGTTAGCGCGGGAGACTCCCGTGGGGGGACGGGGGCCTGGGACTTGATCCTTGGCGCGGGAAGGGGGTCCTGGCGAAGGCCAGCGCGGGCCGGGGGCCCGGGAGAGCCCGCCCGGGGCGGGGGGCTCCGGGCCGCCGTCTCCAACAGGTTATTCCGGGATAAACCGGCACTGGGGCGGGCCCGCGCTTCGCCGGGGGCCGGGCGGCGCGGGGCGGGCCCGCCGGAGAGCACGCCCCCGCCCGGCCCGGCCCGCCCCGTGCCGCCCGCCCGCCCGCCCGGGAGCCGCTGTCCGGGGCCTGGCCCGTGCGCGTCCGCCTGCTGGACCTGGGCACCGCCGGCCGCCCGGGCACGGGACTGCATGGGCGCGCTGACCTCGGCCTAGGAAGCCTGGGGTCCCGGAGACGCCCGCGCCTGCGGGGGCCTGCGGGGCGCACGCCCTCCCGGAGCTTCTGCTGCTCGCCGCTGCTCGGCAGGGCGAGGTCAGGTGCCCCCCTTCGCGCCTCTCTTCGCTCCTCTCCCTCCCCCACTCCTGTGCCCGCGGGAGATCCCGCCCGCCCCCTCCCGCAGGGGTGTAGCCGCTGCGGAGCTGACAGCGGCCCCACAGCCGTCCTGCCCAAACTCTCCGGAAGCGGCCCGAGCTCAGGGCGCCGCAGCCCCGGCGGACCCGCTCCCGCGCCCAAACTTGGAACACTCGACCTTTGGCTGTCGGAGGTGGCAGGCCCGCGGGTGGCTGGACAGCTGCGGAGCCGCGAGGGCATCTTGCCTGGAGACCGTCGCCTGCGCTCCCGAGCCCTGGCATTGCCTCTGGGGTCCCGAGGTGTCCGCATCAGGCGCATGTTGACTGAGACCCAGAGTCATGGATGTGTGCGCCCGTCTTGCCCTGTGGCTCCTCTGGGGGCTCCTCCTGCATCAAGGCCAGAGCCTCAGCCACAGTCACAGCGAGAAGGCGACGGGAGCCGGCTCGGGGACCAACTCTGAGGAGTCCACTGCAGCAGGTAAGGCCTTCCTGCGGGGTGGACTGGACTGGGGGCTTTGACTTAGAACTCAGTGGCCCAAAGTGGGCAAGTTGAAATCTAGGTTTGTACCTGCGAGGCTGATAGAGGATCCACACAGGGTGCTGCCTGTTCCCAGAAGTTCTTTCTGTTCAGGAGTCATGGCTAATGTCTGTCTGCTGAACAACTTTCCTCATTCCTCCTCAGGATGTTTTTTGTTGGCCTTTTGGGACACCTTGACCTTTCAGATCGGCAAGGAAGGACCCCATCTCAGCACTACTTGTCTGGAAGAATGGCCTGGCCAGCTGATAAGTCCATTGCCCCTAGCTAGTTTCAGCACTTAGCAGCACAGGGGACGTTGGGGCCACTTGCGTAGGAAAGAAAAAGTCAGGGTTGGCCAACTCTGTTGCATGGTATTCAGGTGTGCCTTTCTGTTCCAACGACCGTGGGAATTCTAGTCCCTCCCTCTCCTTAGGTAATCTGTTGTCTCGTGGTTGTGGTTGTGCCCATTCGAAATATCAAGGCAGTTCCTTAGTGGAAAAGGTGTTAAGTGCCTTTTCTTGACATAGGCATGATATAATTCCTGGGACCACTTGTTGACTTACTCCATGTCTTCTCACTGATGAGGGTGGGGATTCTATGTTTTATATATATATATATATATATATATATATATTTTTTTTTTTTTTAGAGACAGGGTCTTACTCTCTGGCCCAGGCTGGAGTGCAGTGGCACAATCATAGCCCACTTACTAGGCACTCCTGGGCTTTGGTGATTCTTGCCTCAGCTTCTGGAGAAGCAAGACTATAGGCCCGCTACCAGGCCTGGCTAATATTTTTACTGAGATGGGGGTCTCACTGTATTGCTTAGGTTGGTCTCAAACTCCTGGTGTTAAGTGATCCTCTGGCCTTTGCCTCCCAAAATGCTGGGATTAGAGGCATGAGCCACTGCGCCCAGCCCTGTGTTACTTTTGATCTCTCCTGGCATTTGTGGATTCTTACCAGACAGCAGGAGCCCTGGTGTACTCTTGCAGTAGAAATAAACACTTTAAAATCCAGTTATTTTACATAAGACTTAGAAGAAAATCTGTTCTCTTTTCCCATTTCTCTCACCCTGTCACTGTATCTGCCCAAAGCTGTGGCCTGCAAGGGGGAAGAGTTTATAGATGAGTTGTTTCTGAGGATAAGGAAGCTCAGAGGAGGGTATGGTCCCCTGGATCCCTGCTGATACAAGTAGGAAAAGGAAATATAAAATATAGGTCATGGTGTCTGGGGGGTTTCATGGTTGGATCCAGAGGCTGGCTTTGATGGTAGACCCTTTCTTGGATGCCTTAAGTCTCAGATGCCTCAAAAATGAAGTCAGGGTTACCCTGCATATAAGCATGATACTTGGGCAAGATAGGTCCTAGGCTGGGCATGGTGGTTCACACCTGTAATCCCAGCACTTTGGGAGGCAGGGTGGGAGAATTGCTTCAGCTCAGGGGTTTGAGACTAGTCTGGGCAACATAACAAAATCTCGGCTCTGCAAAAAATTAAAAAATTGCTGGGTGTGGTGATGCACCCTGTAGTCCCAGCTATTCGGGAGGATTGCCTGAGCCCTGGAGGTTGAGGCTATGGTAAGCTGTGATTGTGCTACTTCACTCTAGCCTGGGTGACAGAGTGAGACCCTGACTCAAAAAAAAAAAAAAAGAAAGGTAGGTCATCGCATATTAATCCTTGTCTGGCTCTCCATAGAGAGTCTCCTTGACCCCTGAAACCTAGCTCAAAACTTAGTTCTCATTGGGCAATTAAGGGAAAGATTAGTGAGCAGATGTAGGTTAAACTGTGAAGTAGATATAAGTACTTTAAGTAGATCTGCTGTCCCAGTGATTTCTGTGTCTATAGTTGATAATATGTCCCATTTTCACTCCAAAATATGAGTGCTTGACATAAAATGAATATTTTTTGTGGGGTGGGTGTTTTATATTTTAGACCCAAGCTAAAGAGATAAAGTTTTGAATTGTAGGCATTTGCTAGCTATTAGGAAGTTTGTTTGTTTTTGTACCTAACATAGGAGAATTTCATCTTCCCTCAGGACCATTCCATTACTTGAGTTTTTGGAGACAACCCTCCACACAACATATTTTAGAGGCCTGGCTATGCTGATTAAAACACTTAGGGCTCTCTTGCTCTCAGTGCAGAAACTGGTTTCTGTTGTCTCAATGATAGTGAATTCCAGGAAGAAAAGTGTGGAGAAAGAACCTAGGTGCTGTGAATGACTATGATTTGTGGGAAAGTGGGGGGGACGGGTGGGGGTGGGGGGGGCAGGTTCCAGCACTATTTTTCTGGTAGGTTTTCCCCTTGGGTCTGTCTGGGACTTTGTCTCTGACTCAGGCAGGGACTTATTTTTGCAGAGAGGTGGTTCATACTGGGCTCTGCAAAAGGGTTTGGGGAGAAACTTTCTATGCAGCTAGGAACTCTTGCAGCCTTTCCAGCCCCTATGTATACCCAGAACACAGGAGTTTTACTTGCTCTTAAAGCTATCACTTCTCTAAATCAGATTCAAAATATCTAGTCAATTGTGTGTTCTCTACAGTTTATAATTATGTAGCTATTTTTCCAATACAGAGTCTCATAGTAGCCCTATTAGAATGCAGTGCAGGCGGTACTGTCCCTATTTTTATGAGTGTAAACCGAGTCCTGTGGTTGGTCTTATAGGCAGGTCTTCTGATGTGTAAGTCCTGGACTTCTTCCATCTCAGGTCCTGCCCTGTTAAATAAAGGAGTGTTAGGCAGGACGGAGAATGTTGCTTTCCTCCTGGCAATTAGGCAGGCTGAGGCTACTCTAGCTGAGAGTCAAGAAAAGGGCGGCCTTTTTCTATTCTAGAGAGTCTTTTGCAGAGGCCCCGAGAATTTAGTTTTTTCTCTTTTAGATGTACATACCCGTCTATCTATCTCTTTTCAATTTGTTAAAATACTTGATTCTAAGAAGGATTTAGTTAAAATGCTTATGGCTTTACCATGTACACAATAAACACTTTTAAAAGCTTGACTCTGCAGTGAAGGCAAGTGCTCTGCTATGAGGCTCTCTCACTGGGCAGTGGAGGGCCCATTCCTGTCACCTTGTGGCTCTTTAATAACCTGCACGCTGAGTCTTGCTAAGTTTCTTTCTCCATAAAGATCTGTTCCTGGCTGTGCTACTCTGGGATCTGTATTTCTGAGGCTGGCCTGAAACTGATGCTTGGAACCTCCTTTAGACTTTAGGTGCACTGCCTCCAGAAGCTCAAAATGTTTTCTGTAGAATGTGTATGAGGGACCTTAGATGGTGTCTAGAGTTGTGGTACCAATGTTAGAGGTATTGAGGGCCTCTAATCAGAAACTGTTGTTTGGTTCAGTGTAGCTAGAACAGGGCCTTGGAGGATAGGCAACTAGGCAGTGTGCAGAGTGCAGGCGGCTTATCAATCAACCCCCGATGGAATGGCAGGCCAGAACCCTGCCTACCTACCCCCACCCACCTCCTCAGCTAGTTGCTGTTGCCTCCAAGGCTATAAATGGCCTGGCCATCTTAGTAGCTATGCTAATTTTAGCTGAGGGTGGCTCCCGGAACTGGGCTGGAGCCAAGAGCAGGTGGGTGGGGCTTGGCTGAAGCTAATACTGGGGACTGGGGGAGGGACACTGGCTAATCCTGGGGTAGCCAGGACATCATCTACTCCTAGGCCTCAGCTTTGACAATCACCCTTAACTAGGTTAATTGATTCAGCAAACATTCAACAGTGCCAGTTTATGGGCTATTTATTCAACAAGCACTCAAGTAGTACCTGGGCCAGGTACATGTTCCTTCCCTCATAGAAGTGACAGTCTTGTTGGGGAGACAAGAATAAACACATACTCATAAATTAATATATTACCTTGTAGTAAGTAGCATGGACGAAAACATAAACAGGATGCTGTCGTGGAGAATGAGAGGGGAACAGAGATTGAGTTAAAGCTTGAACCTAATGTTTAGTAGGACAGTTAAATATAATAACATCATTTATAAAAATAGCAACTAACGTTTTCAGTACTTGCTATATGACAGGCACTATTTAAGTATTTCATTTCAGGCGGGCTCGGTGGCTCAGCCTGTGTAATTCCAGTACTTTGGGAGGCTGAGGTGAGTGGATTGCTTGAGCCTGTGAGTTCGAGACCAGCCCAGGCAACTTGGCGAGACCTTGTCTCTACAATAAATCAAAAAATTAGCCAGGCATAGTAGCACATGCCTGTAGTTCCAGCTACTTGGAAGGCTGAGGTAGAAGGATCACCTATGCCCAGCAGGTCGATGCTGGGATGGCTGTGAGTGTGCCCTGTACTCCAGCATGGGTGATGGAGTGAGACTTCGATTAAAAAAAAAATTTCTTTTTTCATTTTATTTAATTCTTATAATCATTCTGTGTCATAGGTATTATTATCTACATCTTATAGGTGAGGAAATTAAATCATAGAGAGGTTAAATAATTTGCCCAGGGTTACACAGATAGTAAGGAAAGCCAGAGTTTGAACCCAGGAAGTATGATTCTTCTCCCTACCTCTATCTTAGCCACTAAGCTATATACACTTTCAAAACGTTGTGATAAATACTGTAAGAGATATTGTATATGCATACAAAAAACTGTGGGAAGCCCCGTGGAGTAAATGACTAACCCTGCCTGGGAAAGCTAGGGGAAGCTTTACAGTTTCCCCATCATTTTTCTCAGATCTTGGGGAGATGAAAAGTGGCTGCCTAATTCAAAGGTTAAGAGATAGAAACATCAGTTAGTTCAACCCATTTATCTTTACATATGAGGAAACTGATGCCCAGAGAGACATTAAATAGAGGTTTCACACTGGGTTATAGGTAGAACTAGCCTAGGATATTTGAGTCAGAGACCCTAACTTAATCAGTCATTCAATTAACAAGTCAAAATGATAAGTGCTTAATGCTTGCTTTGCTGTATGGAAGGAATTTAGGGCTACTGAAGAAGTCTAAGTCTGGCAGGGCCATATGTATTTAGGGAATATTAAATATAGCATAATGCACAGGCTTAATGAAGGGTAAAATCTGGCAGTATAGACATTGTAGGCTAACAGATCTCTTATCTGTGCAAAACTGGACTAGGCTAAGGTGGCTGGGTAGGGTGTCCTGAAAAGAGGGATTGGGTGGAGGCAGAAGAGAACAGGAGACAGTAGTCTTACTTGGGGGAGTTGGTAGAAAGGGGGCATTGTGGATGTCCGGGTCACCAGTGTGAGCGTGTGGGATTTCACTGTTTGGACTGGACGATAACTAGGCAGAGTTGTGCATTGCTAGCCAGCCACTTCACATGAATGCCCATAGATGGGAAGATTGGCATCATGTAGTAATTACCATAATTTTGAAGTTATGATGAGTAGAAATAATATTTTGAGATATCTGTAGCAATGTAATGCGCTATGAAAATATCTATGACTTCTGTTGATGAAAGAATCACAGATGTTGTTAATAATATTGTGGTTGGTTGCCTACATATGTAATTGAGGGAATGCTAACTTTCAGTAAGAGAATATTGAAAATAAAGATGTAATTTCTTTCTCATTCAAATATATAGGCCCCTGAATTCTATCTATGGGCCTCTTAGGATGTGAGGCCGTCTTGTTAAGAACTCCTGCTATACTTTGGGATGCCAAGGAAGGAGGATTGCTTGTTCACAAGAGTTCGAGAGCAGCTTAGGCAACTTAGTGAGATCTTGTTCTACAAAAAAATAAAAATAAAAAAATAGCCAGGTGTGGTGGCACATGCCTGTAGTCTCAGCT
>CAUYQG010085669.1:0-26537 GCA_963574415.1 Tarsius wallacei
ATTATGCTGAACAAATAACATTACACTGAGCCAAGGTTCCCTTGTTTCCATAAGGAAAACAGTAAAACTTTTTTTTTTCCTTCATTTTTATTTTAGACTCAGGGGGTTCGCGTGCATGTTGGTTAGACAGACATTGGGTCGTAGTGGGATTTGGATATCAGGTGGCCCAGAGAGTGAACACTGTACCCAATAGGTAATTTCTGAATGTACACTATATATAAAAGCATCTTAGTGGTTTCTAAATAAATGCTGGCTTTTCTCCTTGTTGCATTGAGTTGCTAAAAAGAAAAAGACCTGGGCCAGGAATGAGGAAGACTCAGTAAAGAATGAAGAAGACTCGGCTGGGCTCGGTGGCTCAGCCTGTAATCCCAGCGCTTGGGGAGGCCGAGGTGAATGGATTGCCTGAGCCCGCGGGTTTGAGACCTGCCTGGGCAACTTGGCAAGACCTCATCTCTACAGTAAAAATAAAAATAAAAAAACTAGCCGGGCATGGTAGCGCGCGCCTGTAGTTCCAGCTATTTGGAAGGCTGAGGTGGAAGGATCGCCGGAGCCCAGCAGGTCGAGGCTGCAGTGGCCAAAAGCGGCGACTGCACTCCAGTCTGGGTAAGAGTGAGACTCCAACTCAAAAAAAAAAAAAAGAATGAAGAAGACTTGTAACATGTTTTATATAGCATAACATTTACGAGGCAGTTTTATGTCTACCACCTAATTTGACTACGATTCCCATCTTACCAAGTGAAGAAAACAGAGGCACAAAGGAGTTAAGTGACTTTCCCAAAATCACCCTGCCCGTAAGTGTCAGGACTGAGTTTTTTGATGTTAAATCCTAAACTTTCTCCTTTATGCCAAATGCATTCGGGCAGGACCTCCAGAAAATCAGAACAGCTACCAAACAAACTAAATGAAAGGAGAAAAGAAGGCCAACAAAATAGTGTGTTACCATGAATGGATGGGGAAGGAGATGGTGCACAAAAACCTTGAGAGGACAGAGGGGAAAAGCAGTGATGAGAAGACAGTGTTCCTCAGAGCAGGCCCAGACTGGCTCTTGGGGAAACAGGAAGAGAATGGGACTGACCTTCACCTTTTCTCTCACAAAGGCATAGAGAGGCAATGTTGAGAGTTATCTCTGACCTTTGGTCATAAATAACTTTCTGATGTGGCTAATCGATTTGGCTTATCTGATGAGATGGCCATTGCAGAAGTCAAAGGCCAATCTGGGGATGATTCTGGGAGGGGACAACATGGGCACACATTGTGGCACAGCCTGTATGGCTCCTGAGATAAAGTGTTCTCCTTGGTCATCTGCCCAGCTCGGGCCATACTCCAAAGGTGGGAGAGACACCCTGCTGGGGACTGAGGTTCCCACAAGACTTGCAATAAGGGGAGAAGTTTGTTACTGGCTAGAGTGAGAATAATAAGATAAGATCAATAATAAAAACATTTCACACTTAACCCTTCCAATGGACAAAGCACTTGAAGCTACATTTTTTTCACTGGCCTCGCAGTCATGCTCATTTCTTTTTTTTTTTTTTTTTGAGTTGGAGTCTTACTCCGTCACCCAGACTGGAGTGCAGTGGCCGCTCCCGGCCACCACAGCCTCGACCTGCTGGGCTCCAGCGACCCTTCCACCTCAGCCTTCCGAGTAGCCGGAATTACAGGCGCGCGCTACCACACCCAGCTGATTTTTTTATTTATTGTAGAGATGAGGTCTCGCCAAGTTGCCCAGGCGGGTCTCAAACCCGCGGGCTCAGGCAGTCCACTCACCTCAGCCTCCCAAAGTGCTGGGATTACAGGCTGAGCCACCGAGCCCGGCTTGTGCTCATTTCTACAAGAAAAGAAATGGGTGCAATAAAAGCACTGCCATGTATTGATTGTTGAATATGTGCTAATCACCAGACTAGGAGGCTTTCAAGCATTGTGTAAATGTAATCATCTCAATTCCTCTGCAAACTAGGTCTTCCCACCTCCAGAAGGACTTAAGGTTAAGAGAGGTTAAGTGTCTTGCCCGAGGAAGGCAGCTACCAGGTGACAGATCAGGATTCAAATACAGGAGGGCAAGGTGCTGACTAGTGAAAATTTTTAGCGAGCACACCTGGCACCGAGTAAACAATCAGCGGTGTCATCTGCCACCATTGGTGTTCTTAGCAAGGTTCTGGCCCATCTCCTGTCCAAGAATCACTCCTCCATGGGGCCAACTCTTTGCTCAGGAGTTAGGTTAAGTCATTGCTGGCATCAGGCCCTTCTCCATTAAAAAGTACCCGTGAGTGAAGAGTATTCCATGGTGGATGCACACCACATCTTCATTATCCACTGATTGGCTGACGGGCAGTTAAGGTTGATTCCACATCTTTGCAGCTGCGAATTGTGCTGCGATGAACGTGTGGGTGCAGGTATCTTTTTCAAATAATATCTTTTGCAGCAAGTTGGATGGAATTAGAGAATATCATCCTAAGTGAAATAACTCAGGAACAGAAAACCAAACACTGCATGTTCTCACTTATAATTGGCAACTAAAACCCATCTCTAGGCTGGGTCAGAGCTGGGCCAACTATGTAGAGGGGAGAAGTAAGGGCGGTGCATCCACAGACAAGGGGGCTGAGGTGGGAGAGGACAAGCACAGGGCCAGACTCAGGCAGGACTGAGGCATGAACATTAAGGTGGCAGGGCAGTCCCAAAGATGCCTTTCTGCCTTGTGTCTCCAAAGGAGACAGAAATCCTCAGGCTGCTGGTTCCCACCCCCAACGCTCTGCAGCAAGGAGTCCCAGAAGGATGATCACCTGGTCCCGGGTCCTGGCTCTGTCCCAGAGTAAAGTGCAGCAAGGTCCGTTTGAAGACTGCAGGTGAGGTCCAAAGAGGTGGACTTTGGGACAGACAGTGAACCAAATCCAGGCCCCCACTTACTGGCTGGGTGACCATGAGAAAATTGCTCCATTTCTTTATGCCATCCCTTCTTCCTCTGTAAAATGAAGATAATGGTATCCATCTTGAAGGGTTTTTTTTTTTTTTTGAGTTGGAGTTTCACTCTGTCACGCAGGCTGGAGTGCAGTGGCACACTCACGGCCACCCCATCGTTGAGCTACTGGGCTCTGGTGATCCTTCCGCCTCAGCTTTCCAAATAGCTGGAACTATAGGCACACACTCCCATGCCCGGCTAACTTTCTATTTATTGTAGAGATGAGGTCTCGCCAAGTTTCCCGGGCTGGTCTCGAACCTGCAGGCTCAGGCAATCCACTCACCTAGGCCTCCCAAAATGCTCGGATTACAGACTGAGCCACTGAGCCCGGCCAGTCCATCTTGAAGGGTTTTGTACTTTGTGAGGGATAAGTAGAGTTTACAAGTGCAGGGAGAATGGCCAGTGAAGGGCCTGTCACGTAGGTATCAGTAGAGGTCCTTTCCACTTTCCCTTTCATCCAAACAGGACCTAGGGAAAGGCCCCTAGCCTGGCCTTGGAGCATTACTGTAACCTTATTGGTACCTGATGCTCTTTCTCTGAGCCTCCTGCTTGAAGGAGCTTGATCCATTTGGGGATAAAGCCCAAGCCTGAAACAAAGACAGCCTGGACAGATGGTGGATCCTCACTGACCACACAGTCTTTGAAGGTCACCCAGGGAAGCACCCATAAGAACCCATATTTACATAGCATATTATAAACCTCAAAGTACTTACATCGTTGGCATTAGCCTGATACCACCTTTTGAGATAGACAGAGCAGATATGTCTTTTAGCTTTCTCATTTTACAGATGAGAAGTTCAAGGTTTCAGCTGCTTGTATAATTTGCCTGAGGTCAGAGACAAAGTTGGGGTTCAAACTCACTCCTGTGGCCCCCAGCCCAATGCCCCTCCACCACGCCCTGTCGAAGAGCATCTTTCTGCCGGAGCCGCACCTGAGCTGAGGAGGAAGAGATGAGAACCCATCCAAGGTTAGCCACAGCCTCTGGGTTGGAAGGCCTGGGCAGGGACTGACCTCTCCGGACTGGCTTGTTGATTTAGTGCTAGCTTGACCCCTTCAATTAGCTGCTGGACAGAGCCAGGCCCAGGGGAGACGAACAGCAGGGCTTAATGGAAACGGGGATGATGGTGACGATATGAACCATCTGAATTATGGTCTCAATTTGCACAGAGCCTGATGGATTCGCAATAATTCCAAACCAGGTCAAGTGTCTGTGTCTCTTCTTTTGCTGATCTCACACAAGGCATCTCCATTTGTCAGGTTCCAACTCTCCCCCTCTGAGAAGCTGCCCTCCCTCCCTTCCTCCCTACTTTCACAATGTTTTCGCAGTTCCCTCTGCATTACTCTGACCTGAGAGCATCTCTGCAGCTGGGCCCAGAGGCCCTGGGGTCCTGGGAGCTCTGAGATCACCCATAGAGACAGATGGGTCCGGGTACAGTGGCTCAACCTGTAATACCAGCACTTTGGGAGGCCAAGGTGAGAGGATTGCCCGAGCCCATGGGCTCGAGACCAGCCTGGGCAACTTGGTGAGACCTCGTCTCAACAATAAATCACAAAAATTATCTGGGTGTGGTGATGTGCATCTGTAGTTCCAGCTACTTGGAAGGCAGAAGGATCGCCTGAGTCCAGCAGGTCAAGGCTGTGGTGTCCATGAATGTGCCACTGCACTCCAGCCTGGACAACAAGAGTGAAACTCCAACTCAAAAAAATAAAATTAAATAAGTAAATAAAAATTAAAAAACATAGAGACAGACGGTACACACTGAGGTGAGGCAAGGGAGCAGCTCTCCACTGTTCAGACACCTTAAGACATGGAGATGGCATGCTTTGGCATGTGGTGGGATCATCACATGTTAGTGAAGTATAGCTACAATAAGTGGATGCAAGGATACAGTCAGATACAGTCCTCCTAGTAGGGGGAACTAGGACAGCAGAGGCCTGAAGCAGATGCCAGAGCTTCCTCCAGGCCAAGCCAGGAATAACTGACATATTCCATAGTTCATGAGCAGTCTTTAAAATTTGAAAGATCTTATCACAGAAACAATGAACTGAATACATGTTCTCACTCATAAGTGGGACCTGAGCAATGATCAATCACAATAGCACAAGGGAGGGATCGGCAGCCACAGGACTCTGCCGGGGGAGAGTGGGTGCATGTAACACCACCAAGGGTCCCTGGTCTTAAACCAGGGGAAGTGAGGACCAGCTGGAAACCCAAACTTCACCTGCACATAGATTACTTATTTACCTCATCCTGACTTGTACCCCACGTCTCTATAATAAAATCAAGTTTAAAACAACTTGAAAGACCTTACAACATCCAGAATCTTCCTGGCCTCCTGCAGTTGCAGCCTCTGACCTTGAGCAGGTCTGATTTCACAGTGGGAAGGGGTTGGTGTTGGCTGAAGGATGGTGGCAGGTTCTGAGAGAGGTTCTGGCAGGTTTTCGATCTTGCATGACTGGTCCAGCCTGGTGAAAGTGGTGGAAGGAAACTCTCATGTCCTCTGGTCCAAACACCCACCTGACTTGCAAATTTGCTCCACGATTTCACTAACAAGTGGCCCTTGGGCTTTGCTTGAGTGCCTGCAGTAACAAAGAACTAGTGAGCTTAGGGGGTGACCTACGCTATTTGCAGGTTGCTCTAATTGTACAAATGTTTTATATATATATATTAAGGAAAAAATATCTCCCTACAGCTTCTACATACTCTATTGTCTACAACAACCACAAAATAATGACTAAGAGAGTATTATTAATTCTGTGCTGATGTGCTTTGTTTGGGGATCACATCACAGCCTTCTCCTCCCTTTCTTCAGCCAGGAGGCCTTCCTTGGCCTCTCACAAGCACAGGGTAAGGGAAAGAGTTCTAAATTAGCATTCAGGACACCTGGGCATTGACCTCAGCTGCACAGTGTGGCACCTTGGGCAAGTCTGTTAATGACTCTGTTCCCTCCCTCTTAACTCTTACTATGACTTAGTCTATATAGATTGCTGGATAAGCACCAGCTAAACACATGCCTCTAAGATGGGTGCTGTGGAATACAGAAGACATTTTTTTCGGTCAGAGTCAGCCTGTTGCCCAGGCTGGAGGGCAGTGGCACACACTCAGGGCTACGTCGGCCTCAACCTTCTGGGCTCAGGTGATCCTTCCACCTCAGCCTCCCTAGTAGCAAGTACTACAGGTGCATACCACCACACCTGGCTAATTTTTTGATTTATTGTAGAGGTTTCACCAGCTGGTCTTGAACTCCTGGGCTCAGGCAATCCTCTCGCCTCCTCCTCCCAAACTGCTGGGATTACAGGCATGAGCCACAATGCCTGGCTTAGAAGACTTTTAAAAAATAATGAATTTTTTACTATTTTTTTTTACTATTTACTATTAATACTGTTATTTATTGAACACATTATATGCTAAGTATTGTGCTCAACACATTATCTCTTACTTTCTCACCTTTTTACCTTAAAAGATAAACTCTATTATTTTCTCCATTTTATAGATGGGGAAACAGAGGCCCAGAGAAGTTAAGTGACTCGCTAAAGATGGCATAACTGATAAGTGGAAGAGGAGCAAATTGAGCTCAAGTTTGTCTTGATCTCAAAATATGCTCTTAACCACTGTGCAAAAATACTATCCCAACCTCAAGAAGCCTAAAATCTAGCAGGGAAAAAGAAAACACAAGACACTAAAATAATGAAGCAAAGCATCAAAGAAGAAGTTACTCTTCTTAGAAGTAACCACACAGACAAAGAAATGTTTAACCTTGAGAGAGAAAAGAGAGTGGAATGGGTCAAACTGATGAAGAAAAACTTCTTAGAGTAAGCCTCGGAGGATAGGGAGACTGAGGCAGGGAAAGAAAAATGTATCTAGTGAACAGTGAATAAAACAGAGAGGATTGAACAGGGACTCAGGGTGTGGAAGGCAAAAAGCCTAGGGAGGACACATAGACCACATCAGGAAAAACCTTGAGGTGCTGGGATAAGAAATTGACAATGTGTCTTAGAGGCAACATGGAAGAAGAGCTCTTCAGAAAAAGCACAGAGGCAGGAATGCATTACGGTGTGTGGAACAGAGAGCTCCTGCCCCATCTGGGAGACTCTGGTGGTCTTTCAGACAGCGTGGAGACTTGTGAGTAAAGGGACCCGCTAACACTGCTCATCTTCTGAGTGACGGAGGGCTAAGACAGAAAAAGAAAGGAGAAGAAAGAGAACGAGTGGGACAAAGGCAGAAAAGACACAAGACCTGAGCCCTGAGGAAAGCTGGGAGAAACCATGGCCATGAAGGTGTCTGAACAGCCACAGATGAGATCGCTAGAATATATCCTGGAGCCAAACGCTCCCAAGTTGGGGAGCAGGGAAACCGCTTTGTGCAGTATCATGACCCAGCTCAGTCCTGAGCAGCGGTCTCTGTGAGAGCTGGCAGACTCAGACTCTTCTCCCGTGGGAGCTAAGATTGGCACTAGCCAAGCCAATGGAAGCTTCTATCCAGCTACTGCAAAGGGCAAGGCTGGTGGGAGTGGGAGCCTTGTTTTCACAGCTCCAGCTCCCCTCCAGCTGGGGCTGTGGGTGGCAGGGGCTGGTGTGCCGCCCACCAGGAGTGGCTGGTAGCTCCAGATTGTCAGCCTTGGCTGATCCAAACAGGAAATATCACCCATTGGTTCTGGAGCAAAGGCTGGTGACATTCTATCTGTCCTGTCGGACGGAACTGTGCCTTATAGAACAAAAGTACATGACATGCTCACTACCAGAAAGGGACAAGTAGGACCTAGAGGTGTGGCTGGAAAGAGATCACAAGACTTAAGCAAGCCCTTGCCCAGCCAAAGTCAAGCACCGTGGAAAGGCATTCTTTAAATCATTCCTTGGAAGGATCTGAAAGTCACAGCTGACTTCCTGGCAAGAAAAGTTTGGTGAAACTCTCAGAAATCATCAGTTCAACGCTTTACAATTGACAAAGGTCTTTCACTTACATTATCCCAGTTGGTCACCATCGCAGCCCTTTGACGTAGATTAAACAGATATCACACTGGACTTTACCAATGAGAACAATGGAGGATCAGATAGGGCTGTGTCCTGCCCAAGGTTACACACCTGGGAAATAGCAATGCGGGGATTCAGTCCAGGGCTTCTCTCTTCATAGTCTCTGCTTGTTGATTAAACCACGTCACAGCAGTGACTGTTGGATTTGGAGGAGGTAAGACATTCTAAAAATTAACAACCTCACCTGGTCGCTGATCTCGCATGAGCAATAGTTTAAACAGCTTCAAGGTAGGTCACCCTCTTATATCTCAGAAAGGAAGAGACTCAGATCTGAAGGTAAACTGAGACCTGTGAAATGTATAGAATAGACTGGGAATGGGGAATATCTTTATTTAATAACCATTATTGATTCATTCATACGTTCTACAATTGTTTCTGAAAGTCAGATGCTTTCTTAGGCATAGGAACACGATGAAAAACACAGAAGGCATGACTCTTACTCTCATAAAATTTAAATTCTAGCAAAGATTATAAAAAATAGTAAACAGTCAAAAAAAAAACCCTCTGCATTATGCTAAGTACAATGACACAAAGGTGCAAAGGACTAAGCTAGATAATGGGGAAGAAGGCATGTTCATTAGACACTATGGATAAAGAACACCTCTGTGAATTCTCATTGGAACGATGGTTTTTAAAAAGCCAAAAACAAACAAAAAAACAGAGTTGCGTGAAGAAACATGGACGATCATTCCAGGCTGACTATCTGGAGCAGCTGGCCACACCCAGAGATGGGAGAATGGACAGAGTGTTTAAATGAAGCCAGATTCACTGGAACACACAGAATGGGGGTGTGGTACCTGGTGAAATCAGAGCGTAAGGGCAGAAGCATAGCATTATGTTATGAGGAAGGGGATTGATTTAGGCTCACCACACCGAAGGGTTTTATACAGACAAGTGGCATGACCTAATATATATTTTAGACAGGCCATTCATATTGCCATTTGGGGACTGTAAGGGGCACAGGTGGAAGAGGAAGCCTGGTTAGAAAGATGTTTCAATAATTCTCTTGGGAGGGAATGGTTGTGTGAAACGAGGAAGTCAGTAGAAAAGAGGCAAATGAATGCAGAATCTATTTTGGAGGTATAATTGACAGAATTTGCTGTTGAATTAGAAAGGTAGGGGTGAAAGAAAGGAAAGAATCAAGAACAATTTCAAAAATTCTAATTTGGGTGATTGGATGAGTGGCAGTGACATTTATTGAGATGGAGCAGACAAGGCAAGAGCAGTTTTGAGTGAAGAGGCGGACTGAAGAGTTCTCCTTTGGACGTGTTAACTATACGAGATGTCAGTGGGACATTCGGGTAGGGCATGTGAAGTGGGTGTTTGGATATGGAAGTCTGGGATTCAGGTGATAGATCTAGGCTGGAGATGTACACTTGACCGTTGTCAGAACATGCATAGGCAGCATTTTAAAGTCTTGGGAATGATTGTATCTAGAAAGAGAATGGAGAGAAGGGAAACAAGGGACTCATGATACAGCCCCAAGGAAGCCCAGCAGTTAGAGGAGGAGAACCAGCAAAGGAAACTAGGAGTGGACAGTTGGGTAGAAAGAAAACCAGGAGCCAAGAAGTCACCAAATCCATGAAAAATTTCATGTTTCAAAAAGGGAGTATAACCAACAGTGTCAGATTCTGCAGAGAGGTCAAGATGAGAATTGATTTGGCCACTGGAAAGTCATCAGTGACCTTGAGAAGACTAGTTTCAGTAGGGTGTGGAAGCAGGAGCCAGGTGGGAAAGAGTTGAGTAGCAAATATGAGGTGCGAGACAAAAACAAATTCCGTTCCCATCCTCTAAAACAAAAAAGAAAAACAAACAGTAGATGAATTGCATAAGGTCAAAGGAAGGTTCTTGATGTTGTGTAAGTTGAAAGACGCAAGAGCATATTTGCATGATGCAAATGATTTGGTCGAGTAGGAGAAATGAATGATCCAGTAGAGACAGGGGATAGCCAAAGAAATACAATCTTTGAAAATGTGGATGAAGACAGAACCAGAGCATACGAGTAAGAATTGACCCTTAACAGGGAAGATATACTTTCTTCGTGATAATAAGAGAGAAAGAGGAAATTGTTGCTGATGCAGGTGGATCTGGAGGCTCAATAAGTCGTTAGCATCCGAAAGCTTCTATATCTTCAAAAAGGATTGAGGTCACCTAATGAGAATGAGTGGGGATAAGGGAATGGCAAGTTTGAAGAGAAAGAATATGTGAAATGATTACCTTGGGAAATAGGGGGAGTCTACTGGAAAGTCAGCATAGAGTTGCCAGGCAGAAATGAGTGCCTAATTGAAACGTATCATCATGAATTTATAAAAAACAGTTTGTTTTGCGACATTCTCCGTTAATATTCTGCTTCTCAAGAGCAGATTCACAGAAGGAAAGCAGCATTTAGAAATCCAACAGAGAAGTTTAGCAAGTCAAGTTCAATGGTGGGAGAAGGAGCAAAGTAGCTGACGGTATTTGTGAAAGAATTTTGATGAAAGACCTTTCGAATTTAGGCTGGACGAGGAAGGAAGGAAAGGTAAGCATGTGCTGATGAAAAATGGGAAATAAATGGAGTCAAAGGATTAAGGGTGTCCAGGAAGGCAAAGATTTTTGATAGATGAGGTGTCTATGCATGAAAGGAGAAGTGAAAGGTAGGTTGGAAAAGAATATGTCTGAAATTGAGATTTGGGAAGTGGTATAATTTCTGTTGATTGCAAGGCCCAGTAGTGTGATCATATGAATGAGGATGGCCAAGGAAGAATAAAAAATAAAATATGACTGAACATAAGAAGGCCAAGGAGCAGAGGAGCCAGTGTGTTAAATGGCACATCCCTCTGTGAAGCTTGCTTATCCTTTGTTTAGAAACAAATGGAAGATGTGTACCAATATGTCCTCTGACATGGAACCACCACCTTTCTAAGACGTAAATGCCTCACTTGAGTTAAGAAGCAAATTCACGGTCTATTCCAGCATTACTCAAACTTGTCCTTTATGGCTATACAACCATCAGTTGTGGTACTCTTTATGGAACATCATGAAATATAGACCTATTAAACTTATGATAGCTCAACAAAAAATTTTTGCAATATCAGACACCATCTAAAACTAGACTCTAGTTTCGACAAGTGGAATGACTGGTGCCAAAGGCTTAAGAGAATAAAATTTAAAGCAGAGAAAGTCTATCCATTAAGTTAACACTTTCCAAACACTTGGAAAAGATGCCCATCACCTATTTCTCATTTTTCCCTTAGGAGTGGCGTATACCTGTTGCTCAGCCAAAATGGGTCTCCAGGGCTCTGAAAGGAGGAAGAAGGATTCCTGGCCTAGAAAAGGGGGGACTGGGGCATTCAAATCCAGGGATAAAAGGAGATGGAGTTTCTTCCTCTTGGTCCTCTGAGAAGGGAGTCCAAGGAGGGGTTCTGAAAAACAGGCCAGCACCATTTACTTTTCTGTACAGATCACATGAGAACTTCAGGAAATTGCCTGAATCTTTCTACCTGGCCATGTTTGTTGATTTTATTACCCAGTTTCTTGGTGTTTTGTTTTTCCTGTTAGCTAGTGATTTAAAATCCCTTAACATGAGAAACATGTATATGCTTTAGAAACAATGAGGAAATTCGGAGCCAGAAAGATCGAGTCCTCCTCCTCCAGGGATAATCCTAGAGGGTGCTAGAGGGGGAATGACTTCAGACTTCAATCATTTACAGTCTGTCTGTAGTCTCCTTGGTCCATACAAATGGCTTCTCTGAATCGAACACTAGGAAATGCGAAGCAATTAAAAAAGAAAAGACAGATGCATGTGTGGACCAAAGGAAAAGATGGAAAAGGCATCAGTCTCCCAGGCTCTGCTGTTCTGGGCTCCCTGGGTAAATGAAAGACTTTCACTGCCCCAGTGTTAGAGGGTGATGAGAGCCAGAGGGAAAGCACTGGATCCCGGGTTTTCATTCTGAAGTGTTAGGATGAGTCTAACACCAGGATGAGTCTGGCAACCCAAGCACATGACCTGCACCCAGGCCTTTTCTTCCTCAAAGCTCAACTGTTATTTAACTCGTGGGGATGCTCAGTAAACCAAAACATTCTTCTGCTGGGTCACAGGGACCACAGAAAATTGTTTTGATCCTCGTGATATCTTTGAAGCCATTATTTGTATCTTGGACAATGAAAAGACCTTCACTTCTGTCTTTTTTTAATTTTTTTAAAATTGTTACTATTTTATTTTAAAGATGTGGGGTACAATTCAGGATTAGATATTTAAGTGGTCAATGTACAGGTGAAGCTTGGGCCTCCTATTGATGCTCACTTCACCTGGCCTGGTTTGGGATAAGGTACCCTTATTGATGTTATGTACCCTCCCATCCCCACCCCAACCACCCCTGCAGTGTCCCACTACTACCAATCCCTTTCTTGTAGTATTATGATACATGTTCAGGGTCCACTTATGAGTGAGAACATGTGGTATTCAGTTCTTTGTTTCTGTGATAGATCACTGAGTATGATAGTCTCTAAATCCATTAAAGTTACTGCAGAGTCCATAATTTTGTTCTTCTTTATAGCTGCATAATATTCCATCTTGTGTATGTACCACATTTTTTTAATCCAGTCCACTTTCAATGGGCAGCACTGTTGGTTTCATGTTTTTGTTATTGTGAATAGTGCTACAATTAACATGCATGTGCTGATATCTTTTTTGTAGAATGATTTGTGTTCCTCTGGGGATATTCCTAGAAGAGGATTGCTGGGTCATATGGAAGGTCAATGCTTAGATCTTTTAGAAATTGCCACACTGTTTTCCAAAGAGATTGTATTAGTTTATACTCCCACCAGAAGTAGATGTGTTCCCTTTTCTCCACATCTCCAGCATCTGCGGTGTTTTGAGTTATTAATGATGGCTAGCCTGACTGGAGTTAGGTGGTATCTCAGTGTGGTTTTGATTTGCATTTCTTTGATGATGAGTGAAGCTGAGCATTTTTTCATGTATCTGTTGGCTGCTCATATGTCTTCTTTTGAGAAGTGTTTATTCATATCTTTTACCCACTGTTTAATAGGGCTGTTTGCTTTTTTTCTTTAGGCTCGTTTGAGTTCCTTATAGATCCTGGATGTTAGGTCTTTGTCAGATATACAGTTAGCAAATATTTTTTTCCCATTCTGTGGGTTGTTTCCATACTCTCTTGATGGTTTCTTTGGCTTTTCTGTCTTTTCCAAGGGGGAAATAATTATATATGGAAAAGATCTTTATGTACAGAAGGCACAAAGTGCAACTTTTTCACCTCACTCTCCTTAAGCCCCAAGGTAAGATAATCACAACAATAATTAGAATTTTTAAAATATCCTCTATTCAGAGAAAGAAAGCCCCAAGAGATAGAATCATCTGTGGCAGCTATGGAAAGAGACAAAAAGCAAGTTGCCTCCCAGGAGTCTATGAGAAGAAAGGAAAACCATCTGAAATGAAGCTTCACCAGCAGGAAGCTTCTTGGAGTTCTCTTGGAAATAATGATGATGATAATTTGTAGAATGCATATATCTGACACTTGGGAAAATTGCAGGTAGCAAATCTGAAAAGAAATGCCTTTATCAACCCCTATCAAAGGAAGATATTGCTACTTGATCATTCTTATTGTCTAAATGTTCCTTAAAAGGAGCCAAGGAACTGTCTGAAACTTGAAGAAAAGGGTAGAAATCTAGAAAAAGCTTAGAAGGTGATGAGAGTTGGAATAAATGGGGAAGGGATTCTTTGTCCCCCCTCACCAGTGGATCAGAGCTCACTGCTGGCATGACCAAAGGAGACAAGGTGGTGGGGGGGGGGTCTTCTTGCCTGCACTGTTACTTCTGAGTTCTTGGCTTCTTGCCTCAGATTTTATCTTAAGTCCTTCTCCATATCATTTCCAGTGTCCCAGTACAGGCACCATTAATGACATGATTGATTTTACCATAAAATACAAGTATTACATTCACGTTCAGGTTCTGTGGGTTTAGATATATCTACCTCACTTTCTGCTCAGGCCGCCACAGACTTAAATTGACATTAGGACTTAGGCTCGTTGTGGAGGTATAAACTGGTCTGGGCTTTTTAGAGGGTACCACAGCCGTATGAATTAAAACACCTTAAGGTACGTGAATTTTCTCCGAACCAGCAATGTGATGGGCTCACACGCATTAATAAACGTCTGTTTGTTTTTCTTTTGCTAATCTGACTTCTGTTTTTATGAGTGCCTCAACTAAGAACCTAAAAAGAAAGGAGTTATGTTTTCTCCCCTACAATTTATAGTTTCTATTCCCTGCGTTATCTGTATTTTCTAGTTTTTCCACAGTGAACAAGTATGGCTTTTGCAGTAAGAAACAAAACCTCATCTTAGTCTTTCCTTTGAAATTTAAAAGTACATTCCTGCTAGACTTGGTGGCTCATGCCTGCAATCCTAGCACTTTGGGAGGCCAAGGTAGGAGGATTGCTTGAGCCCAAGAATTCGAGACCAGCTTGGGCAACATAGCGAAACCTCATCTCTACAAAGAAGCAAAACATAAGCCACATGTCCCAGCTACTCAGGAGGCTAAGGCAGAGGGATCACCTGAGCCCAGAAGGTCAAGGCTGCAGTGAGCCTTGATCATGTCACTGCACTCCAGCCTGGGCAACAAAGTGAAACTACAACTCAAATAATGATAATAATAAAAATAAATAAAAGTACATTTCTGGCCAGGCACAGTGGCTCACACCTACAATCCCAGCAGTTTGAGAGGCAGAGGCAAGAGAACTGTCTGAACCCAGAAGTTCCAGACCAGGCTGGGAAACATGGTAAGATCTCATCTGTACAATAAATTAAATAGCTGGGTGTGGTAACGCACACCTCTGGCTCCAGCTACTTGGAAGGCTGAGGGGGAAGGGTTCCCTGAGCCCAGCAGGTCGTGGCTATGGTGGCACTGAGCATACAACTGCACTCCAGCCTGGGCAACTGAGTGAGACACCGACTCAAAAAAAAAAATTCTAAGGTGAGTTTCCTTACCTTCTTGTGTCTCACTGCCACTGACCTTCACTACATCTATTACTGGTTTCTTGGATAACTTTTCAATGACACCTGTGCACATATAAGCATAGCAGGAAAAAAAATTTTTCAACACTGCATTAAATTAAAACTTAACCCATGGAATCAGGAAGGGCTGGTTGCTGAGGAAGGATGTATATCTCAGGTTACTTTCAGCCACCTCTGACAAGCAGGCCTGGTACTAAGGTGAAGACAGCAAGACCCTTGCCTCGGGCACAAAATTTAAGAGGGTGCCAAGTACTCAGTAATCAAGGAAAGGAATATGTGAATGCATTATTTTAAGAGTCAAACTCAATGCAAGTAATTCATAAAGAACAAAATTAAGATAGGACCCATATTACTGTATCTTTTTTCCTTTTGTCTCAGACTCCAATATGGCTCCGTATGGCATTATTACTGTAAGTGACAAGAAACCCAGAGAAAGGAAGAGAAAATGTTGGGGGTTAGAAAAACAGGGAAGGGATGTCACCTACAATGACTATTCACTCTGTGTCAGGCCCTATGATGGACATTTTCTAGGGGGTGGAACCCATCTATCCCACTCATGATTGTTGCTCTGGATGGAGGAAGCTCCCCAGAGTAACACTCTGACTTGCTTTTCTGCCTCATCCCTAACTCCTCCTCAGAGAGACGAAGTGAACTACCTTGGTGGGCTTGGAAGAAGACTTGTGCGTGTATAGCCCCGCCTCTTCCTCCTTCTCCCTCACAGGCTGCTACTTCCTGCAGAAGGTATTCAGGAGCTGGCCATGAGCCAACAACCACATCACTTTCTCAGGGAATTAACTCTCTCTGGCTATAAGGAAGTCCAACAGCCATGTACATGCTATATACTTCACCTTCCGGCCATGGTAGATTAGACCAGGGTGAACACCTGACCAAGTTGGACCAATTAGAGTCTCTCTTCCTGGACTTCGGAATTGTGATCCAAAGAGAGCTAATTTGATCTGTGTGGAAATAGGATGAAGGGAGATCCACCTTGGTCTGCGTGGCCAGCTGGTCTTGTGACAGTGAAGTCAGGAGCTGGGAGATAACCACCTTTTACTCACTACAGGGTGGGGCTAGTCAGAGATAAGGATGGTCTGCAGCAAAGCAGTCGTGGAGAGAGGTACAGGGACAAGAGACAGTGACAGGGTCCCTGTGATTTCCAGGTCCTTGAGAAGCTGTGTTCCTGCCTTTGGCCTCCATGAGATGCTCCTGTGTACTTAAAGTTCAGTTTCCAAGCTTAAGCTAACTCAGGTTGGTGTCTGTTACTTGCACCTGAAGAGTCCTGACTACTACAATCACCTATGCTAATATCATCATTATTATTCACATCCACAGGCATGTCATGAAGACCCTGCAGACTCATCAGTCTGCCAGATTGCCTTCCTGTGCTCTGCCATTAAATAATTCCATAGAGTTTTCATCCTCTGGATGACTTATTTCCTTCTCCCCACCCTACTCTCCTTCCTTTTCCTTAAAAACATCACCCCTGTGAATAAGTAGTACTGTTTCACATTGTTTACTTTCAAGATTAGTCAGCGTAAGCAACACTAACTGCTGTAACAACCAGCCCCAGATCTCAGTGGTTTACTCCCAATAAAAGTTTATTTTCCAGGCACCTGCCCTAGTTGGTTCTTGTCCAAATAGTGACTCGGAGATCTGGGTTCTTTTCATTGTGTGACTCCTCCTTCTTTTAAATACCCATAGCCCTTCACTTCCGGCCCCATGGTCGAAGATGGGGGTAAAGATCATAGAGGATCATATGAAATGTTTCATGGCTAGGCTGGTCTAGAAGTTACACACATCATCCATAGTCACATTCCATTTGCCGGAGTTCAGTCGCATGGTTCACTTAGATGCAAGGGGAGCCAGGTAATGCAGTTTAGGGAGAACAGGTTCTGTAACACAGGAGAAAATGATAATGTCTAACTCTAAGGCAAAGTGCACTTCTGGTTTTATGACCCCAAGAAAGCCATAAATTCTCATTTTCCCTATCCTCTGAAATTAAGAGTTACACATCCGTTATTCAAACTGTGTTCTTTGGAACCCTAGGGCTTAAAAGAGGTGCTGGAGCCAGCTGGCACTGGCTCCTGAAAGCTAGTTGTTACATTTTGAAAATGTTGCTCTCCTGTTGTTAATTGAAGCCATTATTTAAAATTAAATTACGGGCACATATAATTATAATTAAATAAATTATATTAAAACAAAGGTGATAAATATTCAGAATTTGTCACTCAATTATTTTACTACGTGGTATTCTTACTGACACTCTTAAAGTTGTTCACATCCATTTTAAGTTTATGTTGAAAATACTCTATCATGAGGTATATAGTATTCTGAGTAATATCCCCAACTACACTTTCAGTCTTGTCACACCAGTAGCTTAAGATCAGTGGAAGTATTTGCACTGTGGAAATCTGAAAATGCTACAAATCAGGGTTTCCCAGAGCCGGTCGTTAAATATTCCCTTCCACAGCAGTCCCCAGTCTTTTCTGGCATCAGGGACAAGTTTCATGGAGGACAATTTTTCCACAGACGGATGGTGGGGGGAGGGGGAAGTGCAGTCATACCTCACTGTTAATGACCATCTGTATTGGTAGCCACTCCCCGGTGCTAGCATCACCGCCTCAGCTCCACCTCAGATCATCAGGCATTCGATTCTCAAGGAGTGTGCAACTTAGATTCCCCACAGCCACAGTTCACAATAGGGTTTGCTCTCCTATCAGAATCTAATGCCACCACTGGTCTGAGAGGATCCTAACAGGCCACCAGTGGGGACAGGTCCACAGCCTGTGGCCTGGGGACCCCTGCCCCAGCACTCCATTCCCAGAGGCCACAGAGGGTGGGAGTTGAGGGAAGTCCTGAAAAGAGACTACAGAGCTGGACGTGTCCCAGGGCCCCACTCCCTCCCACCCTCTTCAATTAGAACAGGCAAGGTCTTGTTAGTTTCATATACTGGACTCCATTCGTTTGATAAGGGTACTCTATTTCTTGGGAAAAAAATCTTTTCCAGCTCCTGGACTACATAATTTATAAGGTCCCTTCTTGCCTATTCATTATTTCCTTCATGCATTTTACTTAACATTTACTGATGCTTTCATTTCACAGTGTGGACGGAAACAGCTTACTTGAAGTCAATTATGACATTAGTGTTCTACCCTCTTCCCAGGGAAAGGGACAAGAAGTCGAATGATCATGGATGAGTGCCTGTAGATCAGATGCTATCTTAAGTCATTCTCATCACACCCACAGAAAGGCAAGAAAAGACTGACAACATTCAGAGACTAGACTAAGGTCCACAGGGGAGAAGGTAGGAGCTTTTTCCTTCACCTCCTCTTGCTTGTCTCACCAGACCTTGAACACTCACTCAGCAAATGTTTACTAGGCGATTACCATGTGCCTGATGCTGTTCTAGTGATTGGTGTACATCGGTGAATTCCTAAAGAGGAAGTAATCAAGATCAAATGTTAGTTTAGGTTAGTTAGAATTAGATCAAGGGACACATCCTCCCTTCATTCTGTCTTAGCCTCAGCTGACCAGAGAGCTGAATCTGGAGGGAATCTAATCCTCTCTCTTGTCCCCTTGGGACCACACACCATTGATGTCCACTCTGAAGGGAGGAAAAAACAGGGCGGGCCAGAAGAGGAAATGTAAGAATCAGGCACAAGCTTGTGAAAAGTGCATCACAGTCAAGAACAATTTGCTCACTGTCTCCAAAAATCAGCAGCCCCATAGTCTCCTTGGTCCCCCAAATTTTTCTAACTTATGTCAGTCTGCATATGTGGGCAAACCACCACACTGCAAACCTTCTCTCTCTTCTGACTCTCACTGGCTCTCTGACCAGAACCCAGTGAGGACCGGTGCCAACTGAGGAGGGCTGGCTGATTTCCATCTTTCAGGATTTGTGAAAATGAAGTTTTTTTTTCTCATCTTTTCACTTTTTTGTCTTTAGAGACAAGGTATTGTTATGTTGTCCAGGCTGGTCTTGAACCCCTGGACTCAAACTACCCTACCACCTTGGCCTCCCAAAGTGCTGGGATTACAGGCATCAGTCACAACACCTGGCCTTGATTTTTTTTTAATTGCATTGAGTTCCTTTGGTCTGTGATGAAGCAAGAAAGCACAAATCAAGAGTTTCTCTTCCCATGTTCCAAGTAGATGGAGCTGGGTGGCTATCAGCATCTGCTGGGTGCACAGAACTATGCAAGCCCCTGCAGAAAAGGAGACAGAAAAGATTCCAGTTTGATTTGAGGACAGGGTCAAGAACCCAGACTACTGGCTCCCCTCTCCAACGCTCTTCCCCCCATGGTTCCCCAGGAGCAGCGGTAGGGTAGCAGGTCCAGGTCTCCTGTCTGCCGTGATCCTTCCCAGGAAGGGAAGGCCCCAAGTATTCTGTTCTGCATCCTCTCTGAGTCTCTGACTAACTCCAGAAGCTCCTCCAATCTCTGTGGCTTTCATCCCCTCTGTTGCTCTCTCCGCCTCCCAGGCTCACCACCATCCACCCTGACCTGAGGGCTCCTGACAGTCAAGACAGAGTAGACAGGGTATGGTTCTCCTTCAAGCATTACAAGATCTGTTACAGGCCAAGGCTCTGGGAATGGGGGTCTCTTATAGCTCTCATGTTTGATCCGAAGTTGTTTATTCAACTGTACCAAGGTAGTGTCTTTGACTGTTGTAATTTCCCATCCCTCCTTAAGGAGATATTAGCGTGATTAGATCTTGGGTTACGCCAAAACTGCCAGCAGGCCTTATTAATTCAGTCTTGGGAGCTGGTGAAGGGATTAGGAGATCTTGAGTAGTGCCCTTGTTAATGTAGCCCTAGGGGGGGCATGAGGGGCTATGGAATATAAATTCTGAGTAAGTTGTACTGTCGGGGAGCAAGGTTTCTTTTTGTTTTTTGTTTTTTTGGCAGAGGCCGAATATACTCACTGACTCACTCTGTGATTCCGTGGTATCAGATTAAACACCCATTTCTCCCAGCCCTCTGCTTCTTGTCTCTGTCTTAAGCAAAAGAGATTGGAGGAGCTTCTGGAGCTGGTCAGAGACTCAGAGAGGATACAGAGCAGAATGCTTGGGGCCTTCCCCTCCTGGGGAGGATCAGGGCAGACAGACTGACTGACCCTGAGGGAGAGAGCAGCTGGTTTGCTAGACCAGAGCAGTTCCTCCAATGACCATTGTTACATCGTTAGGAGCGTGAGTTTTGTTATGAATTCCCCTGCACACATCCTACCCACCTTATCCTCCCTTCCCTTCTTCTAGGCTCCTGAGACTCAACCCAAGCTCTTTATTCCTGGGGCAGGTGACTTGGCAGAAAGACACACCCTGTGAGCTCTTTTGAGGAAGGCAATGGAGAGGGAGGGAGTATTATTCAGCATACTCCATAGAAACAGAACCAACGGGATGGATATATAGACAGAGATGGAGACAGAGAAAGGGAGAGGGGAGAGGATGAGAGAGAGAGAGAGAGAGAGAGAGAGAGATTTCAAGGAATTGACACACAACAGTGGGGGCTGGGAATTCCAAAGCCACAGGGCTGGTCAACAGCCTGAAGACTCAGGTAAGAGCGGATGTTGGTCGGACTCAGTGGCTCAGCCTGTAATCCCAGCTTTGGGAGGCCGAGGTGAGTGGATTGCCTGAGCCTGTGGGTTCAAGACCCGCCTGGGCAACTTGGCAAGACCTCATCTCTACAATAAATTTAAAAAATTAGCCAGGCATGGTAGCATACACCTGTAGTTCTAGCTACTTGGAAGGCTGAGGCAGAAGGATCGTCAGAGCCCAGCAGGTCGAGGCTGCGGTGGCCGGGAGCGGCCACTGCACTCCAGTCTGGGCGACAAGAGTGAGACTCCAACTTAAAAAAAAAAGAGCTGGTGTTGCAGCCTGAGCCCAAATTTCTCGAGGCAGAAGCAGGCTGGATGCTCAAGAAGGGTTTCTGTTTGCAATCTTGAAACCCAATTGCTGCTTCCAGAAGCCTCAGTCTTGGCTCTTAGGGCCTTCAGCTGATCAGACGAAGCCCACCCCCATTATGAAAAGTCATCTGCTTTACTCAAAGTCTACAGATTTCAATGTTAAATGTTATTCTTATCTAAAAACTACCTTCATGGTAACATCTAGGCTGTTGTTTGACTCAGCAGCTGATCACCACAGCCTCATCAAGTTGACACATAAAATTAACCATCACAGAGGGGTCCCACCTGGAGCCCATCTGCCTTTTGGCTTCTATAGTGGAATAAAATGGATTTCTCCACCCCAAAATTTGGAAGAAGGGATTTGGGAACAACACTCTTAATTATTAAATATGAAAAAGCTTTGCCATGTAGTCCAGAACAGAAGGAGGAAAGTTTTCCCAAGAAATAGCGATGAAATTAAGTTGTTAAAAAGAATATAATTTCCCAAGTGAGGGCTGTTGGAAGGAAATTAATCCCTATTGTGAGGAGATGTGTTTAATGTAGAAGCTAGTAGGGGGAAAACAAGTCATTGCTCAGTTTGCGTCTTCCTCCCCCAACCCCTACCACCGCACACTGTTCCATCCATGGGACCAGAATTCACCCTTCCTTCCCTGCCCACCAGCCCCTGTGGAACCAGTGGCTGCAGAGGCTGGGTCCACCCTCCCCCACAGAAGGATTAAAAGAAAATAGAAAGGAGGGGAGGAACATTGTTGTCCAAGCTGGGAATCCAAGGCCCAGGAGCATACACATAGAAGATCTCCTCAACTTGACAGCAAGGCTTTGCCCTAAGTGTGGAATGAGGAGGTGAGCGACCAGAACAGGGTCGTAATACCTGAGTACTGAGTAAAGACCTTCTTAAAGTATCTTCCTGGTCCCCTTACACTCATGTTAATGCATCCCCCGCCACACACACACACACACACACACACACACATACACACACACTCATGCAGGCTACACACACGCATACACACATGTAGGGATACATACTTACACATCTACACGCACACATGTATACTACACAAGTATGCATATGCACAGAGCCTGTAGAAAGCAGGACCAAGAGAACAGCTGTCAACCTGCAGTAGACACTGTGTGGTCCCACTGGGAACCCCAGACTTGGTATAAAGATTATTTTAAGCTGAAGACATTTGAGATTCAACATATGCAGAAGGAAACCTTCTCAGAGCTCCCCTTATCTGACTCAATGCAGAAACTTCTGAGAAATGAAGACTGCATAAATTGTCTCTCTGGGGCAAGTCTAATCCCAGAAGAGAAAACAAGAATAAACCTGCCATAAATCCCCTCTCCGGGGGGAGTTTTGTGGCCATAAAGAAGACAGAAAGACTACTCCACCTGCATAAACAAACATTATCACAAACTTTATATCTCATTTGTTCTCCTAAAGACCCATTTGTCTTTCCCAAAGAAACCTATTTGTCCTTTCCATGGAAGCCTTTTCTTTCTCCAATTTCCCTGCTAAGTTAGGTATATTAGCTCTAATTCTAGCCACCCCTTCGAGTTACTCACCACGGAGCACTCCCATGTGTATGCAGTTATATGCAGAAGAAAGCTCTTTTCTCCCATTAATCTGTCTTTTGTTGGTTTAATTTGCAGGTCCCCAGGTACAGAACATAATAGGGTAGAGAGAAAAAGTTTTTCCTTCCCTGCAACACCCAAAACTGGAACCTGGTCAAAGAAAAGGGAGTGCTAAATGAACACAGGCTTTGTTTTTTCTTGAGGAAGAGGCAATGGGTCGGGGGGAAAAGAGGTAGAGCCAGAATATCAGAGAAAGAAAGGATTCAAAGAAAATACAAAGGAGGGGAGGAACATTTTGGCTAAATCTGGGAATCCACCCAAGGCCCAGGAGCATGCACATTGAAGATCTCCTCAGCTTGACAGCAAGGCTTTGCCCTAAGTGTGGAATGAGGAGGTGCATAACTAGAACAGGATCGTAATACCAGAGTCCTGAGTAAAGACCTTCTTAAACCATCTTCCCAGCCCCCTTACACTCATGTAAATACACTCCCCCCACACACACATACCCATGCACGCTAAACACATGCATATACACATACACACATATAGGGATACACGCTTACACGCCTACATGCAGGCACATACGTACACGACACAAGTAAGCACATGCAAACACGTGCACAACACAGACACATATGTGCACACAGCACATGAACAAAGACACACATGTTCACTCATGCACACTCTCATGCATGCATACCACACTCAATCATAGTCTGCAGAGGCTCAGAAAACACAGGCGAGAGAATATGTGCAACAGGCAGAAGAGAGAGAACACCCCTTCCTGGCAGTGTGGCAGTTCCACCAGGCAGAGAAGCAGCAACCTGGACCAAACAGCTCAGATGGCAAAGCCCATCACCCAACCTTTCCCTCCCTGGTGAAATAGCAAAGCTTATCATCCAACCTTTCCCTCCCTGGAGGCGGGGGCCACACACAGACAGAGGGACAGAGGCAAATGGAGACCACTATGTGAGCTACAAATCCAACTAGCCAATGGCCGTAACCAAGACAGTTTTTGCGTACCAGTGACAATCCCAACAGAAAACACATACTACACTCAAGTTAGGATTATTTGAGGAAGGTTTAATGAGAGAGTGTTGACTTCAATGTAGGTAGGGCATGGGGGGAAGGGAGAATGCATAACCCAGAAGGATAAAGGAAGAGGCAGTGACCAAGAGCAAGGTGGCGGAGATCCCCGCCTTGGGATAATCCTCAGTGGCCAAGCTCAACAGAAAGCTGGAGCGCAAGGAACCATTGCTGTGCTCCATGAGATTGGCCCCAGGGGGAGAAAGCAGAGCAGAGAAGCTGGAGGAGGAGCCTGGAGACGTAAAGGAAAAGAGTACGACCATCACCAACATCCAGGAGAGGGTCTCTGTGTGTCAGGGATCCTGAGAGGTGCAACCAATGTGCGACAACAGGTCTACATTCCTTCCTGCTTCCTCCTGATCTCAAAATCCCTTACACACTTGCAGATGCACCCCACGTGCATACCCATGCACACTACACATACACATACACACATATAGGGATACACACCTGCATACATGCAGACATGCACATGCACACAAACACACGTGCACACCTGCGCATCATGGGGGTTGGAAAGGCCACTCTCTGCTTCCGGCCTCTGGCCAGGACCCGGTGCTGGGCTCTGCCCTCCGCCCAAAGCTGCTTCCCTGTTTACATCAGCGGTCCCAGGATTCCACAACCCCTGCGCTGTCTGAAGGGCTCGCATGATGGTCACACAAATCATCTATGGTTGATTTGCTTTTCTGAGAACACATCCTCAGTGTTCAGTAGGAAGATAGGATCCCCACTGCAGTCATTATTCCTGCACACACCTGTAGTGAGGGTCTGCTGTCCTACCAAGTGTAATCATTTGTCCCTACTACCTGAACCCAAGTAATACATACTCTTGCTACTATTGTCAGGATGCACCTAAAAATGTTTTTTGTAGAGACGGGGTCTCACTATGTGGCCCAGGTTGACCTGGAAATCTTGGGCTCAAGCCCTCCTCCCATCTTGGCTTCCCAAAGAACTAGATTACAGGTGTGATCCACTGTGCCCCCCCGCCACCATTTCCCCCATATGGGTTAAAAACATCCTTCCAGGTCATTGTGGAAGACAAGTTTTCCACCAGCCTCTTATGGCCATGGGACAAGGAAGCGGACCCTGACCCAAACAGGTATGGACTGGCCATGACTTATAGCCTGAACATGGTCTGACAGTTTCTTTCTGCCACATCTGGGCTCCCTCACCTGGGCTCCCTTCACCTGTTCTCCCTCCACCTGGGCTCTCTCCACCTGTTCTCTCTCCACCTGCTCTCCCTCCACCTGGGCTCTCTCCACCTGTTCTCTCTTCACCTGGGCACCCTCAACTGGGCTCCCTCCACCTGATTTCCCTCCACCTGGGCTCTCTCCACCTGTTCTCTCTCCACCTGCTCTCCCTCCACCTGGACTCCCTCCACCTATTTTCTCTCCACTTGGGCTCTCTCCGCCTGTTCTCTCTCTACCTGGGCACCCTCACCTGGACTCCCTCCACCTGTTTTCCCTCCACCTGGGCTCTCTCCTCCTGTTATCCCTCCACCTGGGCTCCCTCCACCTGTTCTCTCTCCACCTGGACTCCCTCTACCTATTTTCTCTCCACCTGGGCTCTCTCCACCTGGGCACCCTCACCTGGTCTCCCTCCACCTGTTTTCCCTCCACCTGGGTTCTCTCCACCTGTTCTCTCTCCGCCTGTTCTCTTTCCACCTGGACTCAGTCCCTAGGGCTCTGGACAGCTCCCCAGTCCCCATCTCCTCCTGTCTCCCATCCTTGGACTTCCCTGGGCAATGCGCTGCCCCATTTTGAAAGGGACAGTGCTCAGGCCCTGTCAGGCTGGGGCTTCAGCCTGGGGCAGCATCTGGGATGGAAGGCAGGGTACAATCCACACGCATACATGTACACACATGAGCACACGTACAAGCGTGAACACATGCACACGTATTCACTCATGCACCCTCTCACGCACACATACCACATTTAATCATAGTCCGCAGAGGCTCCTCCAGATCAGGCAGAAATTATAGGAGAGAAAACCAACAGAATTTAAATGAAGACAAGAAAAAGAAAGACCAGGAGTGGTGATGGGCCGACTTCTCTAATTGTTACTATTTTTAGAACCCAGACAGCAAGCATAAAAGAATGGGGGAGGGGAGCCGACCAAAGAGGTTGCTTCATTATAGGGAAACAGAAGAGAAGGAGACTGAAGAGGGTGATTGGAATTTGGGACTGGGGAGGCAGTCTTTCCCAACTCCCCTCCACCCCATGTCTCCCCTTCACACCCCAGGCACTGAGCACTGGAAGACAGGCAGGCGACCCAGACCAGAAGCCGGAAGCTGACCAGGATTTCCACTCTGACTACACAGATTTGTGGATGTGTGACCTTGAATGGGTTCCCGAGGGACGACTGTAGATTTTCAGGTGTCTGTTCAGTTAAAAATCGCAGTGGGTCCTTCAAAGTGTTAGGTCAGACCTGCTGGGGGGTGTCTGTGATCCGGAGCCAGGCAAAAGAGGCAAAGAAGTGCACAGAAGCTAGATTGGAAAATATAGCTTATTTACAAAGCAAATTGGAGAGGAAGAGAGAGGAGATTCACCTCCACAAGGTAGGGGAGAGGGGCCAAAGCTAGAAAACATGGCGGCCATAGCTCAAAGAGCCACATGTACACATCAGAGTTTAAGGAAGCAATGGCAAATGGCTCCTTGAAGTTGAATGCTTTTAAACCTTCCCTTTGATGGAGGCAGGTCATTAAGGTGATTGGGTGGTGGTTTTTCACGTCATCATGAGTCGGGTGGGTGAGCACAAGTACTGACTTCAGGCCGATTGGAGTCTGCGTCTTGAGGGTCACAAAGGTTTGTTTAGGTTAACTTGTTTCTTATGCAAATACTTGGAATAGAAAAGCTAATTAGTATAAAACAAGCTGGGGAGGAGTTGTAAAACAATTATTAAAAGCTACCTCTGAAGAACCAGTTCTGTCAGTGGCTAGTGATTAGAGGGTAAATTAAAGTGAACTGCTAGAAAAACATGACAAAA
>CAUYQG010085671.1:0-21534 GCA_963574415.1 Tarsius wallacei
AAGAGACACAAGGCCAGAGAGAAGTGAGTAAACACAATTCCCTAAAGAGTACTTGTAGCTATAAAAAGGAAAACCAAAAAAAAAGAAAAAAAATTCATGTCTTCTCGGGTCTTTCCTGAGTGTCTAAAATCTGTTCATCTCTGCTCTTTAGCTTCTCCCCTTATTTTCAATGTGGAGAGCTCTGTTGACTGAGGCTTGGGTTTCTTTTTCTGAGCTGTAATCTGAGATGGCTGTTTCTTAGTTCCCAGGGGAGTGGCTTTGTCTTCTGTTTAGTGACGTTTCCTTGGGAACCAAGGTGGAGCCTGCTTGTAGGTGGGCAGGGCAATGCACGTCTCTGCCTGGAGGAATGGTTGGCGTGATAGTTTCACCCTCGCGGATCCTTCCTCTCCACTCTTTGAGTCCGAGGTGCATGGCTGGTGCTCTGTCCCGGTTAGAGCTCTGCTCCCAAGCTCTGGCAAAAGTGGCCCTGGCCTGTTCCCAGCATATTTCAGTCAGAAATGGAATCAGCTTCTCTGTTGGGCGGGTAACCAGAGCCTCCCCGGTGATCGGAGGCTGGGTCTGGGTATGTTTTAACTAGGGAGGGAGCTGAGACCCGAGATTTCCTACCAGCGGGGGAGCAACCAGGGACACAATAGCCGGTCCTGCGTGGGACCGAGGGACGCTGGGCCTCAGACCATGCATCTGGCTGTGGATGAGTGGGTGGGGGAAGGGAAGCAAGAGTCTTTTTGGGGAACTCACATTCGGAGAATCTCACAGTTCTGCCTATGTCGTCGCCATCTTGACCCGGAAGAAAAACTCGGCTTTTTAAAGAACTGGTTTGTTATCTCAGATTTTGAAGATGTTGTAATAACAGATTGGAAGAGTGTCTGAGGGAAATTAAGAAGTCAGTTAAGAGGCTCCCGCTATAACCCAAGCAAGCAGGGATGGTGGCTTGAGAAAGTGTGATCTGAGAAACCCAGACACATTTAGATATGAGAGCAAGGCAGGCCACTCTTAAGAGGAAACTCTTGCTTAGGAGAATATAAATGGTAAATTAGCGTTATTCATTTCTAAAATAATAGTAAACAAATTAGAGCCAGGGTCACTCTTATTCAGCAGTCAAGAGCAGTCATATTGACTCTGTTCATGCAGCTGCCTCTGGAAAGGCAAGAAAAAAGCAAATGCACCATACATGAATAGCAAGGTAAAAAGTTCTGCTCCCAGTGGCAAAATGAATGTATAATTTTAAAAACATGTTAAGGGGAAAAATATACTTTCAATAGTATAGGACTTGAATTCATAAATAATTTCTGAAAGACATGCTTCAGGTAAGAGGAAATGATAAATTGGCTTACAAAATAATAATAATGATTTCTAACTTGAAGATAAATCATAATAACACTAAAATATTTTAAAAAGTATAAAATGCTGAGACAGAATAATAGAATTAAAGTTAATATGTTATATTAGCTTATTATTCAGGGACATCAATTGACTATAGAATTTTGTTGAATATATATATGTTTAGAAACTACTCAGAATGAAATTAGTGTGTGACTTATCAAATAGTAGAGGGGCAAACTCTACTGTTGTCTCTGGAATTAAAAAATAATAATAAAACTTGATCTTCTTTAGGTACTTATTTCACAAGTGATTAATAAAGGGAACCAGCCAGGCTGAGTTCTCACTGGTAATGGAGCTGAACTTGAATTGTAACTTACAAGGGACATAAAGTTAAAGGAAAACCTCCCAATCCCAAATCTAAAAACTGAAGGAAACAAGCCATCATGAGTGGCAACAAAAATAATAAACAGCCATTTTACTCCCCAAAGTCTCATGTATTGGAATATTCATATGTAAAATATTGGTGTTAAATAGTTTAAATAATTAAATTAGACATTTAAAACAAGAATAAGAAATGATAGAAAGCTTTGAAAATAACCAAAAGGAGATTATAAAAAAGAAAAACTTCATCATTAAAATTTTATTAAATCAATAGATTATTTAAATAGTACATTCAACAGTATTTCACAAAGAGTTCAAAAAGTTAAAAAAATAGGCCTAGATTAATTATCGCTATTTTGTACAGAGATCAAAAGATATGAAATAGGAAAGACAAAATAAGAAGGTGAAGAAAATAATGAAAAGCACTATCAAATAGCTGCTTAAAGGTCAAATTTTTCTATTGAAGTAAAACTATATTTTGTGAGATAAGGATTGAAAATGTCTAGAAAAGATAAAGGAAAAAAACTCTGAGCTTTTGGACACCCAATGAATCCTAAGAAGGATTTTAAAAAAGATAATAAATCTGATAAAACTCAAAAGAAAAAGAAATAAAGTAAAAACTCCCAGCAGAAAAAGATAGTTTGTCTATGATGAAATAACAAACTCAGATCTGGCTTTTCAATAGCAGTTGTGGAAAAGACAGTAAAATGATACTTTTAGTGTTCTGAAAGAATCCCAGCTAAATAATTATTGAAGAAGGAAAAAGGAATAAAGGCATTTGTTTTAAAGCAAAACTGACAGAGTTGACTCAAACAACTCATATAAATAATTTCTGAAAAATATGCATTATATAAAAAAAGATGAACTTAAAGAAAATTTTGAGATACAAATAAAAGTAATAATAATAATGGTTAATTTGGGAGATAAAACATCATGGCACTAAAATATCAGAAAGTGATAAAATACTGAGATGGAGTGATAAAATTGAAGTTAATGTATTATTAACTTATTGTTAATAATTTATAATTAACTTATTAACTTATTGTTCAAAGACATTGACTTTAGACTGTTAGTAAAATATGCATATGTTTAGAAACTACTAGTGTGTGGCTTGTAAAACAATAGGGAGGCAAAATTGAATATAAAATTAAATAAGTGCATATAAAGACAGAAAATAAAATAAAAATAAAATGAGGGATATAGAGAAACAAAAAATTTAGAAATATCTCATACACATATACATACACAATACATACAATTATAACAAATATTAATAGATTAAAATTTTCCATTAAAAGACAGACTTTCAAACTTTCTAAACAAATCAAACTATATACTGCCATAACCATTTGAAATTATTCTAAAAATAAGAGCACAGAAACATTAAAGATAAAAGAATGAATATATATATGTGTGTATGTGTGTGTGTGTATATGTGTGTATATATATATATATATATATCAGATATACTTTTACAATGTAGTACTTTAGTATTGAATAATAGAATTTAATGTTAGTTTTAAAATTTAAGACCAATAATTTGGTAATCTAAAGATAAAAAGCATCACTAACTAAATTTCTTAAAAGAGTTTCAACTCACCAATGTGTTTACTAGTACCTAAATTGTGTGCATGTAACAAAAGAACCTCAACTTCACAAAGTAAAAATGTATTTAGTCAGGATGATCAGAATAAATTAACAAGTTTGCCAACAAAGTAGATATTTTAATACACTTCTCTTGATAATTAATTGACCAATGAGATAAAGTAAGTAAAAAGAAAGAGGTGGAAAACTAGCATCCACAGGCCAACCTGCCACAAGATTTGGTACACAATTTTATGGCACAGAACCATTATTATTGTTTATGAACTGTTGATGGTTGCCTTCTTGTTACAATTGCAGAGACTAGTAGTTGCAACAGCAAGTATATGGCCCTCAAAGCCTAATCAATTGATCTGGATTTTGTATTATGGACAATCTTTTTTTTTTTTGAGTTTTCAAACAAAGTTTATTAGCAAGAAAAGAAAGATCAAGGAAGAAGAAAGATTCACGGCAGAAAGACCTGCCATAAGCAAGTTTTTTAAAGAAGAAAAACCACCAGAAAATCTTAATTAATAATTTTAAATGTTATTAGTTATACTTTACATACAATAAAATGAGTGGGCCATAATCTGATAAGATTTGACAATTGTATGCTCCTAACATAATTACCTCAAAAAACAAGATATACAAAATTTCCATTTCTGAAAGTTCCATTTTGTCCATTTAGGTAATTTCTTCACCCTTCCCCCAAACCCACCCACTCAGAGGCAATGACTTTCTTATTTCTATCACCGCAGATTAGTTTTACTTATAGTGAGATCATAGAATATATATACTCTTTTCTGTCTGGCTTATTTTACTTCTGAAAACTTTTTTTTTTTTTTTCAAATTCAACCATGTAGCATGTACCAGATATTGTCAAGTCCTATTAAATTATGTGAGTATTTCACAATTTGTTCACCTATTTTCTTGTTGATGGACATTTGGATTGCTACCAGCTTTTGGTTATTATGAATAAGGAAGGCTGCTATTAGCATTCCTGTGCAAGTCTTTTTGTGGACATGTTGTTATATCTGTTGAGTAAATATCCAGGAGTGAAAGCTCTGTCACTGTGTAAATGTATGCATATTTTATAAGAAACTACCAAACAGTTTTCCAAACTTGCACCAATTTCACTAGCAATATACCAAATATTCAATTGTTTCAAAGCCTGGGCAACATTTGACATTGTCAGTCTTGTTGAATTTAAATGACTGTGAAATGATATCACAGAGTGGTTATAATTGACATTACTTTATTGACTTGTAATTCTGAGCAACTTTTCATGTACTTATTATCTGTGCCTATATCTTCTTTTGAGGAAGTATCTATTTAAGTCTTTTTCTTTATATTGGGTTGCCTTTTATTGTTTGTAAAATATTTTTCTCTCTGTATTTTTTTTTTTTTTTTTTGAGTTGGAGTCTCACTGTCGCCCAGAATGGAGTGCAGTGGCCGCTCCCGGCCACCGCAGCCTCGACCTGCTGGACTCCGGCAATCCTTCCGCCTCAGCCTTCCGAGTAGCCGGAATTACAGGCGCGCGCTACCACGCCCAGCTGATTTTTTTTATTTATTGTAGAGATGAGGTCTCGCCAAGTTGCCCAGGCGGGTCTCGAACCCATGAGCTCAGGCAATCCACTCACCTCAGCCTCCCAAAGGCGCGGGATTACAGGCTGAGCCACCGAGCCCAGCTCTTCCTGTATTTTTTGTGTAAGTCATTTGACAGATATATAATTGTGAATATATTTCCTAATCTTTTGATTGCTTATTCATTTTAAGATTTCTTTTGATTAGTAGAAATATGTAATTTTAGCAAGTTTTGTTTACCAAGCATTTTCTTTTATGAATAATGTTCTTTATTTCATCTATGGACCTAGTGTTTACATTTAGAACTATACTTTATCACAGACTGACATGTGTATGGAATGAAGTCAGAATTATACACGTGTGTTTTTTATAAATGAATGGAATAAACAGTTTTTCAACACAAGATGGTAAAAAGAATTTTTCCTATTAAATTGACTTGTCACCTTTGTTAAAAACTATTAAACATAAATATTTAACTTTATTTCTGGTCTCTTTTTTCAATTCTAGTGATCAATTTACGTAATTTTACACCAATATCATTGTGTCTTCATTACTATGAACTTATGTTAGATTTAAAATCACATAAAGTTTTCCAAATTTGTTTTTTCTATTTTCAAGATTGTTTTGTTTTTACATATTCTTTGAATTCATATATATATATACTAAAATTCTTTATAGAAATGTTGGTATTTTTATTGGAACAGTTTAAATAAATCAATATACCTATTTATGTAGAATGTACATCTTGACAATCTTGTCTTCTAACCTGTGAACATAGTATATCAATCCACTTATCTACGTCTTCTTGAATTAATCTCAGAATTATTTTATGTTAGCAACTTATACATATTTTTAATTTTAATTTTAATTTTTTGAGTCAGGGTCTTGCTCTGTCACCTAGGCTAGAGTGCAGTGGCACGATCACAGCTCACCATAACCTCAACTTCCTAGGCTCAGGTGACCATTCTGCTTCAACCTCCTGAGTAGCTGAGACTACAAGTGTGTACTACCATGGCTGGCTAATTTTCTGATTTTTTTTTTGTAGTAGTAAAATTTTGCTATATTGCCCAGGCTAGTCTTGAACTCCTGACCTCAAGTACTCTTCCTGCCCTGGCCTCCCAAAGTGCTGGGATTACAAGCATGAACCACCACACCTGGTCTATTTGTTTAGATTTATTTTTAGGTATTTGATTTTTATGCTTATGTAAACAGAATTGCTTTTAAAAAATGTATTTTTCAGCCGGGCTCGGTGGCTCAGCCTGTAATCCTGCGCCTTGGGAGGCTGAGGTGAGTGGATTGCCTGAGCCCGCAGGTTCGAGACCCGTCTGGGCAGGCGAAACCTCATCTATACAATAAATCAAAAAAATCAGCCGGACGTGGTAGCGCGCGCCTGTAATTCCGGCTACTCAGAAGGCTGAGGCGGAAGGATCACCGGAGCCCAGCAGGTCGAGGCTGCGGTGGACGGGAGCGGCCACTGCACTCCAGTCTGGGCGATCGAGTGGGACTCCAACTCAAAAAAAAAAAAAAAAAGTATTTTTCAATAGTTGCTTGATGGGTACCTTTGTTTTGCACTATTGCAATAGAATGCCTGAGACTGGGTAATTTATAAACACAGAAATTTATTTTTTATGGTTTTGAAGGCTAGGAAAACCAAATCAAAACATCAGTAGGTTCAGTGTCTGGTGAGAGCTGTTCTCTTTGCTTCCAAGATGGTATTTTGTTACTGTATCCTGCAGAAGGGAGGAAAGCTGTCTTCACTTGGCAGAAAACAGATGGCGAGAAAGGAGTAAACTGTTAACATCAAGCCCTAATATCAAGTCCTAACATCATTAAAACATCATTACCTAAATACCTTCCAAAAGGCCACACTTTTCAATACTGTGGCATTGGAGATTAAGTTTCTGAGACATAAAATTTTTGAGTACATATTCAGACCATAGCATTCTTTCTCTGGCACTCCAGAAAAAGAACAGTGTCCTCACAAGACAAAAGGTGGAAGGACAAATAAGCAATCTTTCATCATCAAGTTCTTTTATAATGGTGCTGATCTATTTATGAGAATGGAGCTCTCATAATCTAAAAAGGTCACACCTCCCAATAGTGCTGCATTGGGGATTAAGTTTCCAACTCATGAATTTTGGAGGACATATTTAGACTATAGCAATGGTGTATAGAAATACTAGTTCCAATGGTCTTTACAATGAGGCCTTAGGTTTTTCTATGTATAGTTATGTTGTATGCAGATAACCACCATTTTACTACATCCTTTTTCTATTTATGCTTTTTCTTTTTTTATTATTGCACTTCCAGTACAATATTCAGAAGTTGAACAGAAGTGATGAGAGTAGAAATCATTGCTTTGATGCCAATCTTAAGGGGAAATTTTTGATTTTTTAAAGAAAATTTTTTATTTTAAAGATGTGGGGTGTAATTCAGAATTAGGTATATAAATGGATCATGCAGGTAAAGTTTGGGTGTCCCTTTGGCCCCCACTTCGCCTGGTTTGAGATCAGGTACCCCTATTGATGTTATGTGCTCCCTCACACCCCTGGCAGTGTCCCACTACTGCCAATTCCTTTCTTATTGTATCATGGTAAATGTTCAGGGTCTGCTAATGAGTGAGAACATGTGGTATTGGTATTCAGTTCTTTGTTTCTGTGATAGATCTCTGAGTATGATAGACTCTAAATCCAGCCAAGTTGCTAAGATGTCCATAATTTTGTTCTTCTTTATGGCTGCATAATATTCCATCGTGTATATATACCACATTTTTTTAGATAGTTCAGTTTTGATGGGCAGCATAATTGGTTCCATGTTTTTGCTATTGTGAATAGTGCTGCGATAAACATGAGTGTGCAGTTTTCTTTTTTGTAGAATGATTTAGTTCCACTGGGTATATTCCCAGAAGGGGAATTGCTGGGTCATATGAAAGGTCAATTTCTAATTCTTTTAGAAATTGCCACACTGTTTTCCATAGAGGTAGAACAAGTTTGCATTTCCACCAGCAGTGGAGAAGCGTTCCCTATTCTCTGCATTCTCGCCAACATCTGTTGTTTTCTGTTTTATTAATGATGGCCATTCTTACTGGAGTTAGGTGGTATCTCAATGTGGTTTTGATTTGCATTTCTCTGATGATTAGTGAGGCTGCGCATTTTCGTGTGTCTGTTGACTGCTAATATGTCTTCTTTTGAGAAGTGTCTATTCATGTCTTTTGCCCACTTTTTAATGGGGCTGTTTGGTTTTTCCTTTTGGTATGTTTGAGTTCCTTACAAAGATCTACAGGTCCTGGATGTAAGACCTTTGTCAGATGTGCAGTTGGCAAATATTTTTTTCCCATTCTGTGGGCTGTCTCCTCACTCTCTTGATGATTTCTTTTGCTTTGCAGAAGCTTTTCCATTTGATGAGGTCCTACTTGTTAATCTTACCTTTTATTGCATGGGGTTTTGGTGTTTTGATCTGGAATTGTTTGTCTATTCCATTTTCTACAAGGGTGTCTCCTGTGTTTTCTAAGATTCTTAATGTTTAAGGTTTTATGTTTAGATCCATTTGGATCCATTTAGAGTTGATTTATGCTTTGATCCGTTTCGAGTTGATTTTTGTGTATAGTGATAGGTAGGAACCCTGTTTCATTCTTCTGCACATAGTCAGCCATTTTTCCCAGCACCATTTACTGAATAGGTTCTCCTCTCCCCAGTGGTTGTTGGAGACTTTGTCAAAGATGAGTTGGTTGAGAAATGAGATTTTGCTTCTGGAACCTCTATCCTAGTCCATCAGTCTATATGCCTCTTCTTGTACTAATACCAGGCTGTTTTGATTATTGTAGCCTTATAATAAAGTTTAAAGTCTAGACGAGGGATACCTCCTACTTTGTTTCTTTTGCTAAGAATTGTTTTGGCTATTTGTGGTTGTTTATGTTTCCATATGAATTTCTGTGTTGTTGTTTCCAGGTCTGAGAAGAATTATGTTGGTAATTTAATGGGTATTGTGTTGAATCTGTAGATTGCCTTGGGTATGATGGACATCTTAACAATATTGATTCTTCCAATCCATGAGCATAGGATATTTTTGCATTTGTTTGTGTCACCTTTGACTTTTTTGAGGAGTGTTTTGTAGTATTTGTTGTAAAGATCTTTCACTTCTCTGGCTAGGAAGATGCCAAGGTATTGCTTTTATTTTTTGGCTACTGTGGAATTGTGCTTTTTATTTGGTTCTCTGCCTGTCTGTTGTTGGTGTATAAGAATGCAACTGTCTTTTGCACATTGATTTTGGACCCTGAGACTTTGCCAAAGTCCTTTATCAGTGCAAGGAGGTTTTTGACAGATTCTCTTGGATTTTCAAGGTATAGGATCATATCATCAGCAGAGAGGGATAATTTGACTTCTTCTTTTACTATTTGGATACGCTTGATTTCTTTCTCTTGTCTAATTGCTCTAGCTAGGTCTTCCAACACTGTTGAACAGAAGGGGTGAGAGTGGGCAGCCTTGTCTTGTTCTGGTTTTCAGGGAAAATGCTTCCAATTTCTGTCTGGTTAGCAATATGTTGGCTGTGAGTTAGTCATAGATGGCTCTTACTATCTTGAGGTATGTTCCCTCTATGCCTAGGTGTTCAAGAGTTTTTATCAAGAAGGGATGCTGGATTTTATGAAAAGCTTTTTCTGCATCTAATGATATAATCATGTGGTTCTTGTTTTTACATTTGTTAATGTAATTAATTACATTTATGGTCTTGCAGATGTTGAACCAATGCTGCAACCCAGGGGGGCTGAAGGCTACTTCATCATGGTGGATTATTTTGAGATGTGTTGTTGGATCAAATTTGCTAGAAACCTGTTGAGTAATTTTACATCTATGTTCATCAGGAATATTGGTCTGTAGTTCACTTTCTCAGTTGGATGTTTACCTGGTTTGGGTACCAGTGTGATGTTAGCTTCATAAAATGATCTGGGCAGAGTTCCACCCTTCTTGAGTGCCTGTAATACTTTCAATAGGATTGGTATTAGTTCCTCCTTTTATGTTTTGTAGAATTTCGCTGGAAATCCACCTGGTTGATGACTTTTTTTAATAGGTAGTTTTCTTATGACAGATTCAATTTCCTGCGTTGTTATTGGTCTATTTAGGATTTCAATTTCTTCTTGTTTCAACCTTGGGAGCTTGTGTGATATCAGAAAACCCTCCATTTTATTTAGGTTATTGAGTTTGTTTCCATACAGGTGTGCATAGCACTCTCTGATGATTATCTATGAACACACATCAAGAAAATATCAAGAGAACAAGTTAACAGCCTAACAAATCACCTAAGTGAGCTGGAAAGGCAAGACCATCAAAACTGTAAATTCAGCAGAAGAATCCAGATCACCAAAATAAAAGCCAAAATATGGACATAGAAGACAAAAATACCATAGACAAAATACTGACCCTGTATTTCTTCAGGGTGAGTAGTGACTTGATCTTTTGCATTTCTGATTGTGTTTATTTGGGGTTTTTATCTTTTTTTCTTCGTCAGTCTGGATAGTGATCCATCAATCTTGTTTATTCTTTCAAAGAATCATCTTTTTAGCTTCATTGATTTTTTTCTGGGGTAGTTTTGTCTTCTATGTCTTGTATTTGGTCTTTAACTTTGGTGATATAGATTCTTCTGCTGAAGTTACAGTTTTGGTGGTCTTGCCTTTCAAGCTCCCTTTGGTGATTTGTTAGGCTGTTAACATGTTCTCTTTCTATTTTCTTGATGTGTATTCATAGAGATATAAATTCCTCTCTCAGTACTGTTTTCATGGCATCCCAGAGGTTTTGGTAAGATGCTTCTTCATTTTCATTTGTTTCCAGGAATCTTTTAATTTCTGTTTTGTTTTCTTTGTTGATCCAGGAGTTGTTCAGCATCATGCTGTTTAGCGTTCATGTCTTTGTGGGGTTTGGGGGAATTTTGTAGGTGGTGATATTTATTTTTATTCCACTGTGGTCAAAGAAGGTGCAAGGTAATATTTCAGTCTTGTAAAATTTGTTTATGCTTAATTTATGGCCAAGGATGTGTTGAATCTTGGAGTACATTCCATGTGGCAATGAGTATAATGTATATTCTGTGGTTGTTGGGTGGAATGTTCTGTAGGTTTCTGCTAAGTTCATTTGGTCAAGCATCAAGTTGAAGTTCTGGATCTCTTTATTGATTTTTTGCCTCAATGATCTATCTAGGGTTGTTAGTGGGGTACTTAAGTCTCCAGCTATGATATAGTGCTAGAGTCAATATCTTTTTTTTAGTTTACTTAGTAGCTGCTTTATAAAAGCTGGTGCTCTTATGTTGGGTACATATTTGTTTAAGATGGATATTTCTTGTTGATGGATCAAACCTTTTATCATTATGCAGTATCGTTTCTTATCTTTTTAAATTTTTGGTAGCTTAAGGTTGTTTTGTCTGATATGAAGATTAGGACTCCTGTCTTTTGTGATCCATTTACCTGGAAATCCATTCTCCATCCTCTAACTTTGAGACTGTGGGCATCCCTTGTGGTGAGATGAGTTTCCTGGAGACAGCATATTACCGGGTCATAGTTTTTTTAATCCAGTTTTCCATTTTACATCTTTTCAGTGGTGCATTTAGTTCATTCCCATTTAAAATGATTATTGAAATGTGAGCGTTTGCCCTGTCATAATGCTCTAATAAGGATGTTTTGTTTTCATTTAGCTTTTTTGTTCATCTTTGTGTGTGTTTTCATTTTTGAGGGTATGCTATGTGTTCTACTGCTTCTGTGTATGTGATCCTTTGAAGTATATGGTATTTATTTTTTTCTTCTGTGCATAGCCCCTTGTTAAGCATTACCTGTAGAACTGATCTCAAAACACCGTACTCTCTTAGAGACTGGATGTCTGGGAAGGATTTTAATTCTCCCTCACTGATGAAGCTTAGCCTGACTGAGTAGGAAATTCTTAGTTGAAATTGTTTATCTCTTAGAACATTAAAGATTGGAGTTTAATTCCTTCTGGCCTGTGGCGTTTCTGCAGATAAGTCTGCAGCAATTCTGATTGGTCTCCCCCGGTAGGTAGTCTGACCTTTCTCCCTTGCTGTCTTTAGTATTTTTTGTTTCATACCTACTTTGTGTAGGCAAATTACTATGTGTCTACGGGTTGGTCTTCTCACAAGATGTCTTGCAGGGGTTCTCTGAATCTCTTGTGCTTGTATAGTCATCTTTCTGGCCAGATGAGGGAAGTTTTCTTGAATGACCTCATGGAATGTTTGTTCCAGTGTATTTTCTGTTTCTCTTTCTATTTCAGGTATTCTTGTCAGACATAGGTTTGGTTTCTTGATAAAATCACACATCTCTTGGAAGGTTACTTCCTTCTTCTTAAGTTTTTTTCCCCTATATTTTTAATAGATTAGGTTAATTACATATTTTGGACTTCCAGCTCCGAGATTCTTTCTTCTGCTTAGTCAATTTTATTTCCCATGCTTGTCAATTTGTCATTTATTTCTTGGATGAAGTTATTTATTTCTGCAATTTCTAAGTATGCTTTCTTGAGTTTGTCCAGCTCTGTTGCAATTTCATTTAGTTTTAGCCCTTGCATTTCTTGATTTTTATTCATTTTATCCAATAATTCTCTGATCTCCATAAGTACCTTCTGAGTACTGTTGTTTTGGGAGAAAGCCATTGTTTGTACCCCAGTAGCTATTTTCTAGCACTGACTCTTTACTAGGGCTTTGGTTGCCAGAAGTTCTTCATGGGTTTTCTTCATTTGTAGCAGTTCCTCTGTCTTTTTTTAAAATTCTGTTCAGTGGAAAGTGGAGAAGTATTCACTTTTTATATTTGCTCTATCTTTTGTCCTTCTTTGAACAGGGGTTCTGAGTTTGCTCAGTTATAAAGTAGGGATTTGGGTGGGGCATTGTGCTGTCTCTTTACAATTTTGAGCTCTTACTAGAGGATGAGGGGGGCTGCAAGGATTCAGAATCTATTGTCAGGTCATAATGTTTGCTACCTGATGAATGGACCAGCTAGCACTTGCTCTCTGTCTCTGCACAACATGACCTTACAATGGGTATGTTTGCATGGCCCCTGAGTCCAAGACAAGGTGTATGAGGGAAAAGAGTGAGGATAAGGAGGGAAAATGAGAAAGGAAGAGAAAGTAAAATAAAAGAGAAAAACAGAAAAAAAAATACACCCAAAAAACCAGAAAGAACAAAGAACAAAGAAAGAGAAATAGAGAAAGGAAAGAAAAGAGAAAAACAACCAGCAAACATAGCAACCAAATGAGATAATCAAACAACCAAATTAATATTGTCACCAGGTTCCTTCTTGGTCAGTTCCACTGTCTGCATCTATCACCCAGCAGCTGGCTCTGGGGTTTTGTATCTGCCATTACCCACCAGGGCTTGTGCAATGTTCTCTGAGGTGACAAAGAGCAGCCCCCAATGCAACACAGAGATTAGTGTCTCGTCTCAAGATGCAGGTCTGCTGTTCCACAGAGGCTGCCCTGGAGCACTTCTCTGCCCAGGCATTAGAGAGTCTGCTCAGTGTCTCTGTCAGGAGCTATTGCTCTCTTCCCAGCAGCTGCCAGTCTCTGGATCTCAGGACCTGGTGGCAGGTCTCTGGAGCCCCATCTCGGCTCAGGGTGGACTCTCCCCACTGCTTCCTTGGGAGTCTGCCTCAGGTTTCCTCCCTGTAATCCCTGCACAGTCCTCGCTGTCAGTGTTCAGCTCGTTCCAGCAGATTTTTCCAGGGAAATCTCCCAAATTGTCTGCAGCTAGGTCTCCCACTCCAATTTTATGTGCTTGTGTTTGGTCCAATGTGGGAGTGGGGTGTCTGTCTCTCCAATATTGTGTACTTGGAGTATCCTCTCTGGGCAAAAAATGGTTGGTTTCAGAGGGGTGAGGAGATTACCTTTTGGTCTCAGGATACAGGCTGTTCAGGCTACAGGCAGCTCAGAATTGGGCAAGGTAAAGTAGGTCTCTGCCCAGTCCCAGGACAGAGAAAATGGTGGTGGTTCAAGTTTTCTTCTCCAGCACCACTCAGCTCCAGACTTCCACCCCACTCTTTCTCCACGGTCCCTGCTGCCAGTGCCTGGCCTGTTGCTGCAGGTGGTGGTGTGGACCAAGGTGCCAGCTGATCTCTTCTGTCTTTTCCTGAGAGGTTCCGTGGGCATGGTGGATCCTTCTGCATGCAGTGAGTGCTGAATTCAGAGCAGCAGCAAATTGTAGCTGTTTCTGTGGGGGACCTGGGGCACATGATCCCATATCTACCTTCAGTTGGACATTCACCCACCCTTGCACACACAAGCAGAGGCAGATTAGCTTTGTGTGTGTGTGTGTGTGTGTGTGTGTGTGCACTCACCCATGTAGAGACTCTTACACTCTGACCAGATCCAACACCTTCTTCTATCTATTTATTTTTTTATGTTACCAATAACTAATATGGTTAATTCTATGTATTTTATAGATGTTCTTTATTAAATTAGGGAAGTTCGATTCTTTTTCTAGATTGCAACTTTTTCACACACAAAATAAATAAGTACTGAACTTTGACAATTTTTTTCTTATACACATTGTGTTTGTTCTTTGTTTTGGTTTTGGTTTTCCTCTACTATTTTGTTAATATGGCCATTTAATTGTTTAAGTTGTTAAGCTAATTTAATCATTCACTCAGTTATAATGTGTTACACTTTTTATACATGGATAGATTTGATTTTCTAGTATTTTAATTAATGTTTAGGAATCCACTCATAAGGAATACTGATTTCTAATTATTTGTTCTTGTAAAGTCTTTGTCTGTTTTGGGTATAGGATTATGTTAGTCTCATAATGTAGAAAGTATTGACTTCAATTTTATTTTCTGGGACAGTTTGTGTAAGATTGGTATAGTTCTTCCTTAAATATTTAATAGGATTCATCAAGAAAGGCATCTGAGTGTTTAACATGGGAAGGTTTCTGTTACATTTAATTGCTTTTATAGTCAGAGTGCTATTCAAATGTTTCTATTTGAGTCAGTTTGAAAGATTTATTTTAAAGAAATATATCTATTTCATATGAGTTGTTGAATATTGGCATAAAGTTGTTCATAGAATCATGCTATTACCCTTTTAATGTCAGTAGGATCTATAGTAATATACTTCTTTAGTTACTAAGTTTAATGGTTTATCAACTATTTACTATTGATGTTCTTTCTTGCCTTCAATTTTATTGATTTTACTCTTACTTTCGTTATTCCCTTGTTTTTACTACTTTTCACTTTATTTGCTTTTCCTTTTCTTCTTCTTTCTCTTCCTCCTCCATCTCCTCCTTGTCTCATATTATGATTTTATTACTAATTAATTCAAAAGAATCATTTCTTTTGGACACATGAGTTATTTTAATAATATGCTACTTAATATTTCAGGATTTAGGCATTTGAAAAGATATATTGTTGTTATTGATTTTCTCTTTAATACTATCGTAGAGAACATACTCAATTATTTCAATATTGTAAAATGTATTGGTATGTGTTTTATGCCTACTTCAATGTCCAGAAGAGTGTTTCCTACATTTTCTTCTAGGATTCTTATAGTTTAAGGTTTTAGTTTAGGTCTATTTTTATATATGGTAATAGGTAGGGGTCCAGTTTCAGTCTTCTACTTATAATCAGTCAGTTTTCCCAGCACCATATGCTGGAAGTTGTACTTTTTATTTGGTTCTCTGTCTGCTGGTGTATAGAAATGTAATTATCTTTTGCACATTAATTTTGTTCCCCAAGACTTTACCAAAGTTGATTATCAGTGCAAGGAGGCTTTTGACAGTCTCCCTAGCATTTTCAAGATATAGAGTAATATCGTTTGCACAGAAGTATAGCATTACTTCCTTTTTTCCTATTCCTGATTTCCTTCTCTTTTCTGATTGCTCTGGTTAGGACTTTTAGCACTATGTGGACAAGAAGGATGAGACTGGGTATCCTTGTCTTATTCCTGTTCTTAGGGGGAGTGCTTCCAAATTCTGCCTATTGATCAAAATTTTGGCTGTAGGTTCACTACAGATGACTCTTACTGTTTTGAGGAATGTTGACACTTAATTTTAATATTTTTGAGGAAACTTTGCAATCAACCTGATTTTATTCAATGAAAATAAATTTATTATTCATGGGTTTTCATTTAATTCTTTACACTAAGGGTACACTAAACTTAAAATAGCCAGTTTTTCAATTATTCACAGTTGGGTGTTTCCATAATGCTGCTTTCATCTTTATAGCTATGTTATCAGCTTCTTTACTTACACAGTGCATAAAATGTTAGACCTTGTTGACATTGTTACCATCTCCTATTCACAAACTTCTACATATAATGTACAATCAAGTACCAGATGGAAAGTTAGAAACTTAAAAAATAAAAACACACAATTAATTGCTTCCTGTCTGTAGGTGATATGTAGGCCAGAAATGCAGAACTTTGGGAATGAAATAGGACAGCTTTTATTAAAGTCAGTCATACTCTTTGCTTTGTATCAAGAGGCTTTCCCGTCTTAGCATGGAGGGGAGGGCAAAAAAGAATTTAGAGAGGAAACTTTGATGGGGAAGTGAGACAGCTCAAGCACTAGCTTCAGCTGAACCTGCAACTTCATTACTAATAATGAAATGTTTAGTGATGAAATTGAACATCTATGAAGTTACTGTTAAATGTTTGCAAAAGATGTTGTATATGGTAATATTGATTACCAGTAAGTATCTATTGATTTTATATTTTTAAATTAAAGCATTGCCCAATAGAAAATACATTTACAAACTAAAGGAATAGTAAATCTTACCTTGAGACTAGAAATGGTATAAGATTTGCTTTTATCTAGTAAAATAGAAAAAATAGATTATATTTATATCAATATATAGAATGGAAAAGTTCTATAAGCTTTCAGTGCCATTTTATGACTCTAAAGAATGAGGTATTACTTGAAAAAAATGCATAGTTATTGTTTATAAGAAAAGGGAGAGAATTTCAAAAGGGCAAATTTCTTTTAAAGAGACATTTTGACTTTGTAAATTTACATGTAGACAGAAAGATTGGTTTCCCTCATTATCAATTAGAAAAATAGGTTTCTGGAGAATCCATCTCATTTGTATATGAGATGAGAATTAAAATTACAGCAAGTTTTCACCATGTATATTTGTAAGTAAAATTTCAGTTAGATCCATGTCTCTTAAGAATTTTACAAACTAAGCCCTCTATTAATTTTACCCCTTTACTTTCCTTTGTTCCATCTCATTTTCTTTTATTAAATAAACTTTTCAAAATATCAAACTAATATAACAATTGTTGGTTATGCTTTTGCATTATTATTTATTGCATTTATCTTAATAGTCTCAAAAAGATTTTATATTTTTTACTGACATGATCTCCCAGAATCTTAACTGGAAAATATGTTTCCCTATTCATTACATTCTATGTATTTGCACAATTAAAAATAGTCTAGCATAAAAACTAGGATGTAAGAATTATCTAATTTATTGATAGTAGTATTTCTTTAAAATACTTAGAAGTAAAGCAGTTTTATTTAGTTTTTTTACAAACTATAGAATGATTGCCTTTCTTTGTTTATTTTTAAAAAGAAACCATGCCTATATATAAGCCAAAACATCATGTTGTATACCTTAGATATATAAAATAAATAAAAAGTAAATGAAAAGTACTCCACAGGGAGAAAATAAAAAAAATCAGTAACAGTCCATTCAGTAAAAGTTGTAATATAATTAGAAAAATTTTTAAAAAATGTAAAAAAAAATGTTCAATTAGACACAAAGGACACAATTGGTTTGGCATATGTTCCAGGGGAGTTCATCTTCACATTCTTGGCAACAACAATGTAGGTTGTGGTTAATGATAAGAGAATTGGCCAAGCTTTTCTGTTGGTCAAATGCTCAACTGTATAGCATCATCTAAGTTTCATGCACCATCAAAACTAAAAATTAGGGACAACTGGGAATAACTTTTGTTTCCTTTTGATATTTAGATTCTCTGTGTAGCAAGGGCTATGGAATACACGAGTTTCTGAATTATACATATTAACTCATTAGAGTACTGCTTTGTGAGTTTTGATGTTCAAGAGGTTCATTAAATTTTTGTTTATTTGAACCAGAAAATGATTAAGTGTCTCTTCCTAAAAATTGGAAGTCCAGCTATTTTAGTTCATGTTTCCCCAAAAGCGAACTATGAGATAAAGACTTGCATACATATAATTTTGTTTGGGAGATGATCTTTGGAAACATGAGTGAGGGAGGAATGAGATAAGTGAGATGGAGAAAAAAGCTAATAAAGGGTACATTGATGAGAAAGTTACTGCTATAGAAAATTAGTGTTCTACTAGAGTGGATCTGTCTGAGATACCATGTGGAACATACATCTAAATTGTCCTACTGAGCAACCGAAAGACTAGGAATTTATCCACCATATTTTCAATTTGTTAAGGGTTGACCATGGGTATGTGATGTTCAGTGCATATTTGGTTTGAGGGCTGGAGGAATCCTCAAACGAAGATACAATGGGTTCTATCATGACAGGAGAGAAAACTGTCTACTTCAGCTATGGAAGCAAGAAAATATGGAGACGGACTTCAAGAATCTTCTCCAACGTTTTTTATTTTCATAATTTGGTCTGCAAAATATTTGTGTTTGGATTAAAATATAGAATCCATAAAATTTTAGATAATACTGAGTGTGAATAAGGGATACACATTTTGTGTTAGATAAAATCCCTGCAAGGTGGTATTTTTCTGAATGTTTCTGAATAATTTGTTCTAGTTCCCATAAATATAGTCAATTTTAATCTTTCAAAATTATCTTTCTTTCCTTCATTTAAAAATTAAATTAAAAACTTTAATAACCCTTTGAAAGTATCTTTAATTGAGGTCCATTTTAGGGTCTTTCTTGTTTCCAGAGGGTTTTTTTAGTCATGCCTGAGCCCACTAAATCTGCTCCTGCTCCAAAGAAGGGCTTCAAGAAAGCAGTCACCAAAGCACAGAAGGATGGCAAGAAGTACAAGCGCAGTCACAAGGAGAGCTATTCCTTATACGTGTACAAGGTGGTGAAGCAGGTCCACCTCACACTGGAGTCTCATCCAAAGCCATGAGTATCATGAATTCATTTGTCAATGACATCTTTGAGCACATCACAGGCGAGGTGTTATGCTTGGCACGTTATAAGAGTTTACCCTCACTTCCAGGGAGATCCAGATGGCCATGCCCCTCCTGCTGCCCAGGGAACTGGCCAAGCAGGCTGTGTCTGAGGGCACCAAGGCTGTTACCAAATACACCAGCTCCAAGTAAATGTGCACATACTCTCTGCCAAATTCATAGGCTATTTTCAGAGCCACTACACATCTCAAAAATCATCCACCATGACCAAATAGGCTTCATCCCCAGGATGCAGGACTGGTTCAACATTCGCAAGACCATACATGTAATTAAATGCATCAACAGATGTAAAAACAAGAACCACATGATTATATCATTCGATGCAGAAAAAGCTTTTGATAAAATCCAGCATCTCTTCTTGATAAAAACTCTCAAACACCTATGTATAGAAGGAACATACCTCAAAATAGTAAGTGTCATCTATGATAAACCCATAGCTAACACATTGCTAAATGGACAGAGACTGGAAACATTTCCCCTGAAAACTGGAACAAGAAAAGGCTGTCCACTCTCACCCCTCTTGTTCAACATTGTGTTGAAAGTCCTAGCTAGGACAGTTAGACAAGAGAAGGAAATCAGGGATATCCAAATAGGAAAAGAGGAAGTTAAGTTATCCCTCTTTGCTGACAATATGATCCTATACCTTGAAAATCCAAAGGAATCTGTCAAAAACCTGCTTGAACTGATAAAGAACTCTGGCAATATCTCAGGATACAAAATAAATGTGAAAAAGAAAGTTGCATTTTTATGCACCAACAACAACCAGGCAGAGAACCAAATAAAAAGCACAATCCCATTCACAATAGCCACAAAGAAAATGAAATACCTTGGCATCTTCCTAACCAGAAAAGTGAAAGAACTTTACAATGAAAACTACAAAACATTGCTCAAAGAAATCCAAGAAGACACAAACAAATGGAAAAATATTCCATGCTCGTGGGTTGGAAGAATCGACATTGTTAAGATGACCATCCTACCAAAGGCAATCTACAGATTCAATGCAATATCCAGTAAATTACCAACATCACTTTCTTCTCAAACCTGGAATTGACAATACAAAAATTCATATGGAACATAAACAGCCATGAATAGCCAAAACAATCCTTAGCAAAAGAAACAAAGCAGGAGTTATCACATGTTCAGACTTCAAACTTCACTACAGGGCAGCAATAATCAAAACAGCCTGGCATTGGTACCAGAACAGGCATATAGACCAATGGAACAGGATGGAAATTCCGGAAGCAAAGCCTCAATTTCTCAACCAACTCATCTTTGACAAAGCATCCAGTAACAACCACTGGGGAGAGGAGGACCTATTCAGTAAATGGTGCCGGGAAAACTGGCTGATCACATGCAGAAGATTGAAACAGGACCTCTACTTATCACCATACACAAAAATTAACTCTAAATGGATCAAAGACCTAAATGTAAAACCTCATACTTTAAGAATCTTAGAAAATGCAGGAGACACCCTTATGGAAATTGGAACTGGCAACCAGTACCTGATCAAAAACGTAAGTGCCCATACCATAAGAAATAAGATAGACAAGCGGGACCTCATTAAACTGACGAGCTTCTGGATAGCAAAATAAACCATCTAGAAAGCAGGAAGACAGCCAACAGAATTGGAAAAAATATTTGCTAACTATATATCTGACAAAGGTCTAACATCTGGGATCTATAAGGAAATCAAATGTGCAAAAAGGAAAACAACAAACAGCCCCATTAAAAAGTGAGCAAAAGACATGAAGAAACACTTCTCAAAAGAAGATATATGGGCAGCCAACAGACACATGAAAATGTGCTCAGCCTCACTAATCATCAGAGAAATGCAAATCAAAACTACATTGAGCTACCACCTAATCCCAGTAAGAATGACTGTCATCAACAAAACAAACAACAACAGATGCTGGCGACGTGGAAAAAAAGAATGCTTCTACACTGCTGGTGGGAATGCAAACTAGTGCAACCTCTTTGGAAGACAGTGTGATGATTTTGAAAGAACTAGAAATTGCCCTTCCATATGACCCAGCCATCCCCCTATTGGAAATATACCCAGAGAAACTCAAATCATTCTATAAAAAAGACACCTGCACATGTATGTTTGTTGCAGCTCTATTTACAATAACAAAAACATGGAACCAACCATGCTGCCAACTGAAGTTGGACTGGATTAAAAAATGTGGTACATATACACACTGGAATATTATGCATTCATAAAGAAAGACAAACATACGGACTTCACATTTACTTGAATGGATTTAGAATATAACATACTCAGTGATCTGTCACAGAAAAAAAGAACAGAGTACCCTCTGTTCGCACTCATAAGTGGACCTTGAACAATTATCATAATACTATGAGAAAGGGATTGGCAGTAGTGGGAAACTGGTAGGGAAAAAGGGGTGAGATCGGCAGTTGAGGAAAATTACCAGGGGAGGTCAGGGCACACCTCATCAACAAGGATATCTGCATAATGAACATTTGTATACCTAACCCTGAATTGTGCCCCACATCTTTAAACTAAAGAAAAAAAAAGTG
>CAUYQG010085673.1:0-71742 GCA_963574415.1 Tarsius wallacei
TTTTTTTTTTTTTGAGTTGGAGTCTCACTCTGTCACCCAGACTGGAGTGCAGTGGCCGCTCCCGGCCACCGCAGCCTCGACCTGCTGGGCTCCGGCGATCCTTCCGCCTCAGCCGGAATTACAGGCACGTGCTACCACGCCTGGCTGATTTTTGATTTATTGTGGAGATGAGGTCTCACCAAGTTGCCCAGGCGGGTCTCGAACCCGCGGACTCAGGCAATCCACTCACCTCAGCCTCCCAAGGCGCGGGATTACAGGCTGAGCCACCGAGCCCGGCTTCTCTTTTTTTGATTTAAGCATTTATTGCCATAAATTTCCATCTTTTGCTACATCTCATAGGTTTTGGTATGTTGTGTTTACATTTTCATTTGCTCCATATATTTTTTGATTTCTCCTTTGACCCACTGATTGCTCACAAGCATGTAGTTTAATTTCCATGTATTTGTGACTTTTCCAAGATTTCTCCACTACTGACATTTAGTTTCACACCCTGTGATCAGAAAAGGTACTTGATATGATTTAAGTTCTCTTATATTGTTCAGACCGGTTTAGTGGCCTTAACATATGATGTATTCTGAAGTAAGTTTCACGTGCACTTGAGGAGACATTTATTCTCTTGCTGCTGGACAGAATGTTCTGTATATGCCTGTTAGGTACATTTGGTTCACAGCATAGTTCAAGTGCAATGTTTCCTTATTAGCTTTCCGTCTGGATGACCTGTCCATTGTTGAAAGTAGGATAATATAGTCTTCTACTACGTTGTAATCTATCTGTCCTTTTAGATCCTTAATATTTGTTTTACATATTTATGTGTTCCAATGTTGAGTACATATATATTTACAACTGTTATAGCCTCTTGATAAGGTGACTTCATTATACAATGACCTTTGGCCTGTTTTGCCGTTTTTGACTTAAAATTTATTTTATCTGATATAAAAGTATAACTATCCCTGCTCTCTTTTGGTTTTAATTTGAATGGAGTATCTTGTTCCATCCCTTCACTTTTAGTCTGTGTTCTCCTAATGATGAGGAAAATCTCTTGTAGGAAGAATGTAGCTGGCACTTCATATCTTCTTATGCTTTGCCAAAAGCACAGTGTTATCTTGGTATCACTCTGGTGAATCATACCTAGAATTTTATCTGGTTAGTTGAAATGATTTCCTTAGGGAGTAGAAAATAATATACAAATACCAATTGCATGAGTATGTGTCAATATCACCAAAATAAGTAAAATATAAGTAAAGTAAAATATAAATGTAATAAAATGATCTATTAGACTATATATATATAACCAAATCTCATTGTGCATTAAAAACTTGTTTTAAATTTACCTGGATACAAATTTTTTGGCAGCTGCTAAGGCTCAGTTTTCCCAGTTATACCAAAGCCTTTCAACTGTAAAGTACAATAGGGAATTGTGCAAAACTTTAGGGTCTGTATAATGATCGCCTTTTGCAGAAGTTTAAGAGACAAGGACTAAACATATGCACAACTGAAAAGTGGTAGGTATTCATATTCAAGCCAGATTTGTGCAACTCTCCCTCACTCCACAGAGGTGCTCATCTATTACTCCAACAATTATGGGTTCTGTTTTCACTGCCTCATGCAAAACTGTAATCAGACATGAGTTATTTTACATCAAATGAAGAATTTTAATCAATGTGTTATGGCAATCAGTCATTGACATTATAAGCTTTATCTCATTTGGAAAAAAAAACCACACTGGTCCTTTTAAACAAATTTCAAATACCAAGAAACCATGTTGATGATAATAGGGGATTCTGTAATCATACTATATAGAAAGTTGGCTTAGAAAGTAACTTGATTTATTCCTTTTACCTAAGAATAGGTGTGGATGGCTTGAAAGGACAGGTGTTCATTATTATTTTTCTAATTGTTAGACCTGAGGGCTGGCCCTAATATATAGTGATTCCTTCTTCTTGAATTGTTTAATCTAAATTCACCTTGTACTTCATATAAGCCATATGTATATATGAAATGGCATGACAGAATTACTAATAACAGGGTCCTAGAAAGTGGGAAAATTACTCAAGCAAAACTTTAAATAAAAGCAAAAATGATCTATAGTCCTATGCTGTCCTATATGGAGAATGATTTTCACTGGAATCTCAAATGACTTTGAGCTGAAATAGAGTCACCAAAAGCCCTTTGAGGAAGAAAAAAATAAGGACAATGCTATGGACCTTAAAATAATGCTTCGTGCCAGGCTCAGTGGCTCAGCCTGTAATCCCTCGCTTGGGGAGGCTGAGGTGAGTGGACTGCCTGAGCCCGCGGGTTTGAGACCTGCCTGGGCAACTTGGCGAGACCTCATCTCTACAATAAATCAAAAAATTAGCCAGGCACGGTAGCACGCGCCTGTAGTTACAGCTACTTGGAAGGCTGAGGCTGAAGAATAGCCCAGCAGGTAGAGGCTGCGGTGACCGGGAGCCGCCATTGCACTCCAGTCTGGGCGACAGAGTGAGACTCCAACTCAAAAAAATAATAATAATAATGCTTCATACTTATGGCAATCTATCAGTTAAAGAACCAATTTGACTCGCCAGTATTTAAGCAAACCAGTAAAAACACACCTATTTGGGAAGCAAACTTTCAGCGATTATGTCTACTACGTTATCTGCAAGCACTAATTGCAGTCTACCAATTAAATTACTAAAGTATCTGATCACTAGTATTATAGAGTAAGCCTTCAAAGATTATCTCATTTTGGCTCCCTTTTCAGAGGCATTCATGATTGGTCTAATTGGGACATTTCAGGTCATTTTGAACAAATCCATTTCCTTCCAAATATTGGTAATCAGCAATTTTATACTCCTGTTTCCTACTGAGCTCTAAATATAGCATTTATTGGGTAGAATTCATTTTATGCTTCTATGTTTTATACTATTTTCTCTATTTTTAAAATAGAGACTGACATTTTGACAATTCAGAATATACTATGTAAATATAATTATAAATAATTTAAAAAATTAGAGGACAGTGAAATAATCAGCATTTTTCTACAAATAGCTAAACTAGTGGTTGTATATTTCATAAAATAATTATTCTTTTAAACAATGTGAATATAAAGAGGAACAGGACAGTTAAAAAATGCCAACCATAAATCCAGGAATATAAAATAAATATCTAAATATTAATATTTGAATGTTTAGTTTTAGAGTGTGGTTACATTTAAAAACAATTTTTTTTTAAGTCAGTCCAAGTATGTGCAAATAATGATTTGCACTTCTCCATCATTTTCTAATACACTGAACCAAAGCCACTTTACTCTTATGAAACAGCTATGGAACAATACCATAGTGTTTGTGACTAGGTGTGATATGATCAGATTGCCACAGAAACTCTGAAGAAAAATCAACCCTGGAGGGGGTTGACCAGGAGCTTGCCCTCAAAGCCAGAGCAGCATTTGGAATTGCATGGTAGCAGAGGAAGGACATTTTATACAAGAAATACCATGCCTATGCCAAAGAGCAACACAGAGGCTGAAGGAGAGAATATCTGTGAGAAGTAAGGAAAAAGACAAGATTGGAAAGGGAAGACAGTACAAACTACTAAAGTCCTTAAGTGCTGAGCTGAGACCACAGACTCATCCTATGTTTCAGTAAGAGGAGAGAAATGATGAAAACAAGAACTGAGAAATTTCAATGTGTTAATAATAGTGCCCACAATAGATAAAGCAGGAGATGGCTGGGAGCCATCACAAAAGGAATGGGCCCTAGGTCGTAGGGGGCTTAGGGAATAAGGGTAGAGGTGGAAATAAAAAAGGAAGGCAGTAAAAGTCAGAAAAAATGTGGTTAGAAGTTATTACCCAGAAAAATCTTCTTGATGCATGGTAATAATGATGGCCTCGATAGCATCTCCCACAGAAGTCAGTAAGGGCTGCACAGCATTTCCCATAAGAGCGTGGATCATCTAAAAAGAGGGAGGAAGGAAGGAAAGGCAAAATTAAAGAAAGCCAACACAAAGAAATCTGAGATGTGAGAAACTCTGTGACTGACGGTTTTCATATTATATCAAATGCAAACTATACTTAGTTAACTCAACGGAAGTCTGATCCTTTCCTTAACCACTGTCACTAATGATTTTAAAGTTTAACATATGAAGAATATGACACTAAAAGATTTCAACATGCCCACACCTCTCAAGGTTAAGTGGTTAAAGAAGCCATGGAGAAAAGAAGGCGTATGTGAGAGGAGAGGGGTAGTTTCACTTATAAAGTAAAGGTCAAATGAACACATTTAAGTTTCTCAAAAGAGTGAGGCAAGACCAACAGTAACTCTTTAAAAACTAAAATATCATTTTTTTTTTTTTTTTGGAGTCAGGTCTCACTCTTGTTACCTAGGCTGGAGTGCAGTGGTATGATCACAACTCACCATAGCCTCGACTTCCTGGGCTCAGGTGATCCTGTCGCCTCAACCTCCTGAGGAGCTGGTACTATAGGTGTGCACCACCAGGCCTGGCTAATTTTTTAATTTTTTTGTAGAGATGATGTCTCACTATGTTGCCCAGGCTGGTCTCAAACTCTTGGCTCAAGCAATCCTCCTGTCTCAGCTTCCTAAACTGCTGGGATTATAGGTGTGAACTATGGTGCCTGGCCTCATCATATATTTTTAACCAGAGTGAATATAATAAATACACTGATAATTTTTTTTTTTGAGCTGGAGTCTTACTCTGTTGCCCAGGATAGAGTGCAGTGGCATACTCATGGCCACCGCTACCTCAATCTGCTGGGCTCAGGTGATCCTTCCGTCTTAGCCTTCCAAGTAGCTGGAACTACAGGCACGTGCCACTACACCCGGCTAATTTTTTGATTTATTGTAGAGATGTATCGCCAAGTTGACCAGAATAGTCTCAAACCTATGAGCTCAGGCAATCCTCTCACCTTGGCTTCCCAAAGTGCTGGGATTTTAGGCATGAGCCACCGTGCCTGGCCACTGATAATTCTTACAGGGCAGGACAGTTGGGCATTTCATGAGTTAGGTTTCTGTTGAAAATCCTAGCCATCAAAGAAATGCAAATTAAAACCACACTGAGTCAGGATAGCCATCATCAATAACTCAAAAAACAACAGATGCTGGAGAGGATGCGAGGAAAAGGGAATACTTCTACACTGTTGGTAGGAGTGTAAACTAGTAAAGTCTCTGTGGAAAATAGTATGCTGATTCCTAAAGGATTTGAAAATCAGCCTTCCATGTGATGCCACAATTCCCCTACTGGGAATATATCCGGAGGAACTCAAATCATTCTATGAAAAAGATACCTGCACATGTATGTTAATTGCAGCATTATTCACAATAGCAAAAACATGGAACCAACCATCCTACCCATCAAAAGAGGACTGGATAAAAACAATGTTGTACATACACATGATGGAATATTGTGCAGCCATAAAGAAGGACAAAATTATGAATTTCACAGCAACTTGGATGGAGTTTATAATACTGAGTGCTCTATCACAGAAACAAAGAACTGACTACCACATGTTCTCACTCACAAGTGGACCTTGAACCATTATCATAATACTATAAGAAAGGGATTGGCAGCAGTTGGAAACTGCCAGGTAGGCGGGGGGCACACCTCATCAACAAGGGTACCTGCATACTGAACATTTATATACCTAACCCTGAATTGTCTCCATATCTTCAAAATAAAAAATTTTAAAAAAGAAAAAAAAAAAGATTCAAAAGGAAAAAAAGAAAAAAGTCCTACAGTGATTCTCAACTGTGGCAATTTTGCTCCCTGGGGAGCATTTGGCAACGTTTGGAGACATTTTTGATTGTCACAGTTGGTGAAGGAGGGAAAAGTTTGCTACTAGCATCTAATGGATAGAGGACAGAGACGCTGCTAAACATCCAATGGCACACAGGATAGTCCCTGCAACAAAGAATTACCCAGCCCCAAATATGAAAAGTGCCAAGGCCGAGAAACTGTTCTATGGGGAGGTGCAATCATTGGTTCCTTTAAGTAAGATCCAAGTCCTTAGTTAAGGGTTTTTAGTGTGAAAATAAAGGCTCAAAATACTCAAAATCAAAAATGGAAATATGTATGCTTCAAAGACACATATGATGAAGACAGACAGCTTTGGCTCACACAAATGATCAAAACCAATGAGGAAAGGCTAAATAAGGTTAAATTCTTAACCTTAATCTCTGGTAAAAATAAACACACTATATACAGGTTGAGTGTGAGTGTGTGTGAGTGTGTGTGTGTGTGTGTGTGTGTGTATGTGTGTGTGTGTAGAAAGTCTGCCTTCCATACAGGAGCTCACAGTCTAGTGATGACAGATAAAAGGTTGTACAGGTTGAGTGCCCCTTATCTGAAATGCTTGGCATCAGAAGTGTTCTGGACTTCAGATTTTTTTCAGATTTGGGAATATCTGCATTATACAGGTTTAGTAACCCACATCTCATACCCAAAATCTGAAAAATGAGCATATCCTTTCCATATCATGCTGGTGCTCACAAAGTTTTAGATTTTGGTATAGTTCAGAGTTCAGATTTCCAGATTTGGGATGCTCATCATTTAGTGATATATCTACTATAGAGCTGCGGGCTCATGGAAGGGACCTCCAACTGAGAGGATAAGACAAACAAAAGATTTTGCTTCAACTGAATTTCAAAGAACAAACAGGTAAAAGCCAAGTGAAGATGGTTGGAGCTGGGGGCATATCTACTTAAAGACACAGGAGCTAATGCATGTAGGGAATTGTAAAGCATTCAGCACATATAGAAAGTATAAGTGCCTACCTATGTGGAAGAGACAGGCAGCAAGTGTATGGGCTGCCAAGGAGTTGGGAATTTATCCTAAAGATACTAGGAAACCAGTGATGAAAAATGAAAAAGTAATGAAAAATGTAGCTAAGGATTTAAATTTAGAAAAATACCATATAGGGTAGGAGACTGGATAAATCAGATTAAAGAGGACAATGACAAGGCCACAGTAGTAGGGTAGGGTTGCTGGAGAATGAGAAGTGATCCTTGGAAAGGAAAAAGCTGGAAAAGAATGCCTCATTTTCTGTTTAAATTAGCACTAGTCTCTTGCTAAATCATCAACTACAAATGTGCAGAACAAACTAAATGTGGCTTGCAATTAAGGCTTAAAGAGGTGTGCTGACATCTGAGGTGTGGCCAACTGCAGGTATGACAGTGATGGTCTGAGTCTAATCAAGTTCTTTTCCTGATAGTGTAAAATCACTAACAATCTTAGAAAAAACATTTTTTAAAAACTGGGTCTACACAATATGACATTCACAATATTCAAGATATATTTAAAATATTTAAAATTACTACATATGCAAAAATTTTCAAGGGAAAAGATAATCAACAGATGCCAATGCCTGAGATGGCCCAGACCCTAGAATAATCAGGCAAAGTGAGGTAAAGAAAAATATGTTCACATAAGTAAAATAAAAGAAAGCCTCAGCAGAGTAAGTAAAATGTGATTAAAAAAAAAACTAAGTAGCACTTTTAAACTAAAAAAATTACACCACTGAAAATTTAAAAATGGAGTGGATAGGCTTAGTAGAAGAATTGAGATGACAGAAAAAAGAGCCAATGAACCTTAAGATAGAATCTTCTCAGTCAACTAATCTTCGACAAAGCCTCCACCATCAACCACTGGAGACAGGAGAACCTATTTAGTAAACGGTGCTGGGAAAACTGACTGACCACATGTAGAAGATTAAAACAAGACCTCTCATTATACACAAAAATCAACTCTAAATGGATCAGAAGCCTAAATGTAAAACTCAAACTATAAGAACCTTAGAAAATGCAGGAGACACCCTTACAGAAATTGGAACTGGCAACCAATTCCTGACCAAAACCCCAAGTGCCCATGCCTTAAGAGATAAGATAGACGAGTGGGATCTCCTCAAACTGACAAGCTTCTGCAAAGCCAAAGAAACCATTGAGAGAGCAGGGAGACAGCCCATTCTGGGAAAAATATTTGCCAACTGTATATCTGACAAAGGCCTAACATCTAGAATCTACAAGGAACTCAAACATACCAAAAGAAAAAAAACAGCCCCATTTTAAAGTGGGCAACAGATATGAATAGACACTTCCCAAAAGAAGACATACGAGCAGCCAACAGATACATGAAAAAAATGCTCAGCCTCACTACTCATGAAACAAACACCAATTAAAACCACACTAAGATACTACCTAACTCCAGTCAGAATGGTCATCATCAATAACTCAAAAAACAACAGATTCTGGAGAGGATGCAGGAAAAAGGGAACACTTCTACACTGTTGGTGGGAGGATAAACTAGTACAGCCTCTGTGGAAAACAGTGTGGCAATTCCTAAAAGATCTAAAAATTAACCTCCTATATGACTCCACAATTCCACTACTGGAACTCGAATCAATCTATGAAAAAGATACCTGCACATGCATGTTTACTGCAGCACTGTTCACAATAGCAAAAACATGGAACCAACCGTGCTGCCCATCGACAGAAGACTAGATTAAAAAAAAAAAGTGGTACATATACATAATGGAATCTTATGCAGCCATAGAGAAGGATAAAATTATGAACTTTGCAGCAACTTGGATGGACTCTAAGTCCATCCAAGTTGCTGTAATACTGAGTGATCTATCACAGAAACAAAGAACTGAGTATCACACGTTCTCACTCATAAGTGGACCTTAAACAACTAAGGTAATGATAATATAAGAAAGGGATTGGCAGTAGTGAGAAATTGCTAGGAGAGTGTAGAGGGCACACCTCATCAACAAGGGTACCTGCATAATGAACATTTGTATACCTAACCCTGAAAAGTATTCCACATATGTAAAATAAATAATTAAAAAAAAATAGAATAAACAGAAGTCCATCTGGAGAACCGAACAAAAAAGACTGGAAAATAATTGAGTCTACAAAACAACTGCAGAAGGTCTTATATATTGGTCATTAGAGTCTCATAAGAAGAGAAAGAATAGGGCAGAAAGACTATTTGGGAAAAAAAAGGCCCCAAACAATGAAAAACATGAATTTACAGATTCAAGATCAGCAAATCCCCAACAGGATAATTCTGAGGGGAACTATGCCTAAATACATCACAATCAAATCACAAAAAACCAAAGACAAACAGAAAATCTTGAAACTAGCCAAAAATAAATAAATAAACAAACAGATAAAGAAGACAGATTACATACAAGGGAAACAATTTCAATGACTAACAACTCCTCACCAGGAAGCATGATGGCCAGAAAATGGCAGGGCATAAAGCGCTGAAAAGAAAACAACTTTACAACCCATAATTATATTTCTAGTAAAAATATCCTTCAAAAATGAAAGTGAAAGCAAGACATTTCTGACAAAAGAAAATTAGGGGAGCTCATTTCCTCCAGACTTACATTTTAAGAAATAATAAAGGAAAGTTGAAGAAAAATGATAATACAAAGAAACTTAAATCTTCAGGAATGAATACATAGAACATGTAATTGTATAAATATGGGTAATAGAAATTTTTTCTTATAACTTATTAAATGCATATGATTTTTAAAAGCAAAAACTACATACTGCTTTAAGAGGTTTTAGTTCACGTTGATGTAAATGCACTTCTGTAATTGCAAGGTTTTTCTATTTTACATCACATTTAAGAAGGCTGTGAAAAGTTAAGAATATACATGGTAATCCTCAGCAGAAACACTAAAAAAGTCATGGAGAGAGGTACAGATGAAAATTGAATAAATAAATTAAAATAGAATTCCAAAAAAAAAAATTCAAATCACCGAAAAGAAAACAGAAAAGGAGGGAAACAGAAAAAAACAAAAAAACTGAGGAGATAAATGAAAAACAAGTCATAAAACTACACACCTAAATACAGTCTTATTAATAATTATATTGTATAATAGCTAGCCACTCCAATTGAAAAATAGAGATTATCAGAATTAAACAAAAAGGCAAGATCCAACTATATACTGTCTCCAAGAGATACACTTTAAAAATAAAGACACAAAAGAGTGAAAATGAAATGGATAGAAGATACACCATGAAAACATTAGCATAAAAAAGGACTGAAGTAGCTAAATTAATATTCGATAAAATAGAATGCAAAATGATATGTATTAACCAAGTTTAGAAGGATATTTCATAATGATAAAAGGGTCAGTTCATCATGAAGACATAACAATGGTAAATATATATATAATAGAGCTAACACAGATCTAATAACAAAGCTTCAAAACTGAGGAGGCACAAATTGACAGAATTAAAAAGAGAAACAAGCAGGCACACCCACAGTAGAAGATTTTAACTCCTCTGTCTCAGCAACTGACCGAACAACTACACAATATATCAGCAAAGACACAGAAGATTTGAACACATTATCATTACTGTGACTTAACTGGTATTTACATAACTTTGTACCTAACAACTGTAGGTTACAAATGGTTCATTCACCAAGACAGACCATATACTAGGCCATAAAACAGGACCTAAGTATATACAAACATACATACATACAAAATACAGACCATAAACAAGAATCAGCACATTTGTTTTCTTTTAGCTATGGGATTAATGTGTGTGTGTGTTTTCAAGTTGTTGCAATGCATTCTCTGTTGATTCTGGGCTCTGCTGTTCTCTTGGGAAGTGTGTGGTCATTCTTTTTTTCTTTCTTTTGTGCTTAATACCTTTATAAGTGTCTCCTGTAGAGCTGGTCTGGAAGCTGCATGATCTCTTAGGGATTGGCTGTCTGGGGAGGATTTTAATTCTCCATCATTGATGAAGCTGAGCTTGGCTGGGTAGGAAATTCTTGTTTATCTTTGAGGACTTTGAATATTGGACTCCAGTTCCCTCTTGCTTGTAGTGTTTCTGCTGATAGGTCTGCTGCTATTCTGATTGGTTTTCTCTGGTATGTAGTCTGACCTTTCTCTCTTGCTGCCTTTAGAACTTTTTCTTTGGGTAGGTGAATTACTATGTGTCTAGGGGTTGGTCTTCTCATTTGATATCTTGTGGGGGTTCTCTGTATCTCCTGTGTTTGGCTGGTCACATCTCTGGTGAGATGGGGAAAGTTTTCTTGGATAATCTCCTGGAATACTTGCTCCAAGGTGTTCTCTATTTCCCTTTCTTCTTCTGGGATACCAATCAGGTATAGGTTTGGCCTCGTGATATAATCAAACATCTCTTGTAGGCTTTGTTCTTTCTTTCTGAGTCTTCTTTCTATATTTTTTTACAGATCGGGTTAATTCCATGTTCTGGTCTTCAAGTTCTGAGATTCTTTCTTCAGCTAGACTAATTCTGCTTTCCAAGCTTGTCATCTTGTTATTTACTTCCTGGATGAAATTTTTTTATGGCCAAAATCTGTTACAAGTTTTTTCAGTGTTGCGTCTTGTCTTTCTTAAGTCTTATTCACTCTTTGCATCCATTCCCTAATCCCTGTAGCATTCTAAGGCCAGTCATTGGTGACTTCCATTGTTTGGTCTCCAAGGTCTCATTTTTCATGCGTTTTCTCTTTGTTACACTTGAAATTACCTGTGGTCTTCTAAGAGGGGGATTTATATCTGTGCAAATGGAAAGATCACAAGTTGAAGCCAAACAAATTACCTAAGGGAGCTGAAAAGAGAAGACCACCAAAACCCTAACTTTAACAGGAGAATCCAGATCACCAAAATAAGAGCCCAAATACAGGACACAGAAGACAAAAATATCACAGAAAACATCAACAAAACAAAAAGCTGGTTCTCTGCAAGAATTAACAAGATGGATGGACCCCTAGTTAGAATGACCAAGAAAAAGCCCAAATAAACACAATCAGAAATGCAAAAGATCAATCACAACTGACCCCAAAGAAATACAAAAGATTATCAGAGATTACTATGTACAACTGTATGGAAAAAAACTTGATAACCTAAATGAAATGGAGGACTTTCTGACATCACAAAACCTCCCCAGGTTGAAACAAGAAGACATTGGGACATTAAATAGACCAATAACAACCCAGGAAATTGACTCCGTCATAAGAAAACTACCTACAAAAAAAAAAAAAAAGCCCTGGACCAGACAGCTTTCTGGCAGAATTCTACAAAACATACAAGGAGGAGCTGACACCAATCCTACTGAAAATATTGTAGGCAATTGAGAAAGAAGGAATTCTCCCCAAATCATTTTACAAAGCTAATATCACACTGATACCCAAACTGGGTAAAGATCTAACAAAAAAAGAGAACTACAGGCCAATATTCCTTAAGAATATAAATGCAAAAATCCTCAACAAGATTCTAGCAAATCAGATCCAAAAACACATCTCAAAAATCATCCACCATGACCAAGTAGGCTTCATTCACAGGATGCAGGGCTGGTTCAACATCCACAAAACCATAAATGCAATTAAAAACAGATGTAAAAACAGGAACCACGTTATTATGTCATTAGATGCAGAAAAAGCTTTTGATAAAATCCAGCATTCCTTCATGATAAAAATCCACAAACATCTAGGTATAGAAGGAACACACCTCAGAATAGTAAGCGCCATGTAGAATAAACCTACAGCTAGCATACTGCTAATTGGACAGAAACTGAAAACATTTCCCCTGAAAACTAGAACAAGACAAGGCTGCACTCTCACCCCTCTCGTTCAGCATTGTGTTGGAAGTCCTAGCTAGAGCAATTAGACAAGAGAAGGTAATGAGGGGCATCCAAATAGGAAAAGAGGAAGTTAAGTTATCCTTCTTTGCTGACGATATGATCCTATAACTTGAAAATCCAAGAGAATCTGACAAAAACCTGCTTCCACTGATAAAGAACTTTGGCAAAGTCTCAGGGTACAAAATAAATATGCAAAAGACAGTTGCATTCTTATACACCAACAACAAGCAAGTGGAGAACCAAATAAAAAGCACAATCTCATTCACAATAGCCACACACACAAAAATGAAAAAATTCAGCATCTTCCTAACAAGAGAAGTGGAAAACGTTTACAATGAGAACTACAAAACACTGCTTGAAGAAATCTAAGAAGACACAAACAAATGGAAAGATATTCCATGCTCATGGATAGGAAGAATCAACATTGTTAAGATGTCCATCCTACTCAAGGCAATCTACAGATTCAAGGCAATACGCATTAAATTACCAACATCATTCTTCTCAGACCTGGAAATGACAATACAGAAATTCATATGGAAACATAAATGACCACGAATAGCCAAAACAATCCTTAGCAAAAGAAACAAAGCAGGAGGCATCACACTTCCAGACTTCAAACTTTACTATAAGGCTACAGTAATCAAAACAGCCTGGTATTGGTACAAGATCAGGCACATAGACCAATGGAACAGGATAGAGATTCTGGAAGCAAAGCCTCAATTCCTCAACCAATTCATCTTTGACAAAGCCTCCAACAACAACCACTGGGGAGAGGAGAACCTATTCAGTAAACGTTGCTGGGAAAACTGGCTGATCACATGCAGAAGATTGAAACAGGACTCCTACCTATCACTAATACAAAAATTAACTCTAAATGGATCAAGGACCTAAATGTAAAACCTCAAACTATAAGAATCTTGGAAAATGCAGGAGACACCCTTATGGAAATTGGAAATGGCAACCAATTCCTGATCAGAACCCTAAGTGCCCACACCATAAGAAATAAGAGAGATAAGTGGGACCTCATCAAACTAACGAACTTCTACAAAGCAAAAGAAACCATCAAGAGAGCAGAGAGACAGCCCACAGAATGGGAAAAACTATTTGCCAACTGTATATCTGACAAAGGCCTAACATCCAGAATCTACAAGGAACTGAAACATGCTGAAAGGAAAAAAAAACAGCCCTATTAAAAAGTGGGCAAAAGACATGAATAGACACTTCTCAAAAGAAAGATATATGGGCAGCCAACAGACACATGAAAAAGTGCTCAGCCTCACTCATCATCAGAGAAATGCAAATCAAAACCACACTGAGATACCACCTAACCCCAGTAAGAATGGCCATCATTGACAAGGCAAACAACAACAGATGCCAGCAACAATGTGGAGAAAAAGGAACTCTTCTACACTACTGGTGGGGATGCAAACTAATGCAACCTCTTTGGAAGTCAGTGTGGCGATTTCTGAAAGAACCAGAAATTGACCTACCATTTGACCCAGCAATTCCCTTATTGGGAATATACCAGGAGAAACTCAAATCATTCCACAAAAAAGATACTTGCACACGTATGTTTGTTGCAGCTCTATTCACAATAGCAAAAACAGGGAGTCAACTATGCTGCCCATCAAGCCTGGACTGGATTAAAAAACAAGGTACATACACACAATGGAATATTATGCAGCCATAAAGAAGGACAAACATGTGGACTTCGCAGCAACTTGGATGGATTTAGAGTCAGTCATACTCAGTGGTCTATCACAGAAACAACGAACAGAGCACCATATGTTCTTACTCATAAGAGGACCTCGAACAATTACCATAATATTATAAGAAAGGCATTGACAGTTGAGGGAAACTGCTAGCGAACAGAGGAGCACACCTAATCAACAAGGGTACCTGCATAATCAACGTTTGTAGACCTAACCCTGAATTGTACCCCACATTTATATAATTTAAAAAAAGAAGTATAGAGAGTTCATTATACTATTCTCAAAAATTTTCAATAAGCTTAAAATTATTTCAAAATAGCCTGGTGCGGGGACTCATGCCTATAATCCCAGCACTTTGAAAGGCAGAGGTGAGAGGATTGCCTGAGCCCAGGCTTTCCAAACCAGTCTGGACAAATTGATGAGACCTCATCTCTACAATAAATAAAAAAAATTAGCTGGGTGTGGTGGCATGCGCCTGTAGTTCCAGCTACTTGGAAGACTGAAGCAGAAGGATCACCTGAGCCCAGTAGGTCGAGGCTGCGGTGACTGTGAGAATGCCACTGCACCCCAGCCTGGATGACAGATGAGGCTCTGACTAAAAAAAAATTATTTCAAAATGAAAGTTCAATAGAAGCCCAAAGTTGAATATTAGTAACTCAGATATCTAAAGAAAGTAAATATTAATTTCTCATGCTGTATAATAAAAACAAGAACTATTTTTTGAATCTAGTGATAAATATTCATAATATTGAGCATTTATATTCATGGGCATAAAAGGAAGCTTAAAAATTAAAATGATTAATATTTCAGTTGTGTTGTGAAAATATAAGCATATATGATGATTGACAAGCAAACTTATGCAAGAAATCTAATTTCTGGAAAAACCACAAGCAAGGATGTCCTCAGTGGTACTTTTGAGTATCAATATTCTCACAGAGTAAGAATTATCACTACTAACAATTGGAAAATATTTTAAAAACTGATGTAGCCGGGCTCGGTGGCTCAGCCTGTAATCCCGTGCCTTAGGAGGCTGAGGTGAGTGGACTGCCTGAGCCCGCGTGTTCGAGACCTGCCTGGGCAGGCGAAACCTCATCTCTACAATAAATCAAAATAATTAGCCCGGCGTGGTAGCACGCGCCTGTAATTCCGGCTACTCGGAAGGCTGAGGCGGAAGGATCGCTGGAGCCCAGTAGGTCGAGGCTGCGGTGGCCTGGAGCGGCCACTGCACTCCAGTCTGGGCGATCGAGTGGGACTCCAACTCAAAAAAAAAAAAAAGCTGATGTAAATTAAATAAGTTTTAGGGAATATTTGAGTTTTTTAAATATTACATTTCCTATACTACACTGTGTGCTTATTAATGTATGAAAATTATGAAACAATTATGGTTTCAGATGGCTGAGGATAAAACCAAAATTTTCACATTTAAAAGAAAACAAGAATGGATTTTTTCAAGGTTAATGAAGAATATTAAAAAATAGAAGTCCATTGTTTGTTTTCATTTTATAAGCAGGTTAGAGAAAATGCTCATTTTGAATATGTTCTGTACACATTGGCAGGCCTGACAAGAATCCAAAATTATGAAGGGAATTTGTTAATGAATTCACCACAGCCTGAATCATCTTTGTAAGGTCTTGAAGAACTGAGAAGTTGCTAGGAGACTGGAAGAAAACAAAAGTAATTGTGTCTCTTGAAGAGGTGATTGAAGCAATTAACATCAAATAAATCACAAAAATCTCTTTCAAAATAGCAAAAACAATGGAAGAAAACTGTGTCCAAAGAAATAATAAGGAACGTGTCTCTACCAAGGAAAGTTCATAAGTCAGAAAATGGATTACATTTTCAGCTTCCCCACTCAACTGTGAACTCCTTGGGGACAAGTGGATGTTATGTACTCGACTTTGAATAACTCACTATACATACTAAGCAAATGATGGAAGTAGAGAAGAGGAACAGGGAAAGGAGGAGAATGGATTAGTGGAAGAAATTGATATGTTAACTAAACACTAACACACTATAGTTTGGCTACCAAGAAACATTCCATTTAATATCTAATGAATTTCTACAAGTTTTTCTTAAATTGAAAACATAAGTAAACCATAATGGTAGCTAACATATGATATTGATTAAATTTACTCCATTATTCAATGTTCAGTCAACAACCAGAAAAAAATATGTCGTTGTTTTATTGTTCTGTTTCACACAGAAACTTCAGACTACAAAACATAATTTGCAGAAATCCAGTGGTTTTGAAGCCGATGACAGAATGGATTGTTTGCCACCTTTACCTTAATGAGACATACGTATTTTTATTTAATATAAGAATTGGGCCTAGGTCAAAAAATATAAACGAGCTGTTGCTAATAATCTCAGTGATATTTTGATGAATGAGGAATACAAACAGATGACAAGTATAGGAAGTTAACGTTGCAAAAGTATAATACTCAAGCTTGACTTCCTGAAGCAAGTAAGATCTCTATAAAAAGGAAGGCAAGGATGCAAATAACTTGCCTTTACCCTTCCTGAGTGCTTAAAGAAATACATCAAGTCTAAAAGGATAAATTGCAACATTTTGAATTAAAGAGCTCACTTCTGGAATCATTTTCAAATATTTATAAAGTCTTCACACTATAAGATGCATTATATTCTGAGCTCCTCTCTGGTAGAGATTTACCTAAGATAGTGATAGCATATTTTTACACTTCTATACAAATATCTCCATTAAAATTGTGTCCCTTAAGTTGTCTGTAGAGTACCGGGTACACTCTGGGATAAAAATAATATAGCATAAAGTGATCCCTAAATCCCAAGGATAAGTAATTAAGATGTCAAGACCATGCCAAATGCTGCCAGTAAAATATCCTATAAATCTATTAATGACCCAAGTAAAGAAAATCAAAATAATCAGAGCAATTTATTTCACAGTCCATGCGGTGTTATTTTGGATATACAGACATAAAATAACTATTATGAAAACTGCCCAAAACACTTCTGTTGCCCCACTGTCCTTTTATAGCAAAACATTTTTTTTAGGTAATCTGTTTTTAAAATGTTTAAAGCATATCCTCTTCCAATTGCTACTTAAGGAACAAAAGAACATTGATGGGAGCCCTCCTTCCGTCTAGAGAAGGCCCAGGAATATCCTTGCGAGTGAAAATTGGCAATTTATGGTCTCTCTTCCTTACTCCGCACTCCCTCACTTAGATTTCTTAAATGCATGGTGAGTTCATGCTTCTTGAATCGTTTCATAGCTGGAAATGCTGACCAGTGAATAGAGGAAGCAAAGAGGAAAGCACAAGAATCGGAAATGAGAGACAAGGAGTGAGCAATTGTGTAATTGTGCTTGACCCATCGCGATAGAAGCTTCCTTCCGAGATGTGAAACATCTTTTCCTCCTTGATAAAGATGAAGGGCCTCTACAGGCAGATGACTGGCTGTTCCTTACCCTTCCATTAGCGTGTGGTTTGAAATCACTTGATAATTCAGCAGGGTTTGAAACTCTTTGCGCTTCAGCCTGAGCTGACAAAGCAATGACTTTAAGTCTATGGGCAGTCAACCCTTGTACAAGAGGACAGAGATGGATTGGAATCAAAGGAAAATTTTGCTGAGAAACCAAGAAACAATTCCCCTTGTCAGTACACTAATCGAACACGAAGGTATTCTCTCTGACCTGGGATGTCACATCCTTCAGCACAAGAATTTTTCTCCTAGTTTAAAAATACAACATTCACTTGCTTTTAAAGCATAATCACTATTTACATTAATTCTAAGAAGGAAATTGGCTGCCTAATTATGATATTGATGTTTTCTTTGTCTAATTGGGTAGGTCAAGGCACTAATTTGATTCACAGCTGTGACATGTTTTTATAGACTTTGGTGAACTTTAATTGCTTATAAATATTGGATTATAAGACCACGAGCCTTCACTAGAATCCTGTTCGACTCCATATGCTTTCAAATTTGACAATATGTTGTCCATTTCCTGAGAATCTTTCATTCCAAATGGCCCTGAGGGTAAGAAAGAATGGAATAACACATATGGTTCACATAGCTGAAGTCCATTAACATTTTTGCTGTTGACAGCAGTTAATGAGTTATTGTCAGGAAAAAATACTGTCAATAAGCCCTTTCTTCCTTAATAATAAAATTGAAATACGAAGACAGCACAGCTCAATGCCCTGTAGTCTTATTGTGAAAGTTATATTACATTTAAATGATGTTTATGATTCTATAGCCTGTCCTACAGTAAATGCAAATGGAAACGTAGGCAGGGCAGCAGCCTGGAGTGCTGATGAAATCTCCTCAGTTATGTGGGAAAACCTATGTGGTCTCAGGCAGAATCTCATGGCAGCCCTGTAGCCAGGCAACCCTCCCCAAGTTGTGTCCTGCACTCCTCATTTGTGTGAATGGGGACTTGTCACTTTCCTCTTTTTTCCTCCAGTGCCATCCTCGGGTGAGTAATGTCACACCTCGATAGTCTGGCCAAAACAGTCAAGGGTAATCCGAGGTGGAAAGGAGAACCACACTTCTGCTACTGAGCTACAAAAGCTATTCCTCATGCCCATCCCCAGCAGGCACTCTGATGCCCCCAGCGACAGCCATGGTTTTCCTGAAAGTGCGACTGTGACCCTCACCCCATTTCCTATGGCTCATCTTACCAAAGTTATCCTGGAATCTGTAACGTCCAGCACTAACTAGGTCAGGTCAAGGAGATTCTGATTCTTTCTTGTTGCTCAGGTCACTACTCTAACTCAGAGTCCCTTCTGATAGTCAAGAACATAGATTCTTCAGTCACAAAGACCCAAGTTCAAACCCCACCTCCGCCACTTGAGACCAGTGGTTGTTTGCAAAATTGAATTTTATGAAGACTAAGGGGCACGTATCCATTTAAATTTTTTATTTTAACATGAGCTATTTTGATGTATACTTTGTAACTAAATGTTGACATTTGAACAAATTGGTAGGAAAAGATTTTGTTCAAATAAATTCTCCTTCTTGGTGCTTGGCCCATATAGACAGTACATTTAATTTTTGTAATAACTCTGGTTGCTGTGTGGGAATGATCAGGAGGGGAAGCAGGAGGCCAGTCACGAGACCATCCGAAAAGACATGACAGAGACTTAGAAGAGGCTGTGCACAAAGACATGGATAAGACAGTGTTACCCATGGTTTAGAAACTATTTTCAAGATGGAGTTGGCAAGGCTTGTTGGCGGAATGGGAGAGAGGGTAAGGAAAAGTCCGTTAGCCACAACAGCCCTTATAAGGAGAGAGTAGGAGCTAGGCCCACACAACAGCAGATAGCAGCAGCTTCAGCAGTCATGGGGGACTGTTAAGAGCTGGACAACTCTGGAACGGCAGGCAGCAGGATAGACTGCCAGGAGAATGTAAACACTCAGGATTTGCTAGGAAGACTGGGGGGGTGGTATGGGGTTGGTGGTGGAGAAATAGGGCCTAGTCATAGTAAGTGGAGTCGGGGTGCTCAACTCATTTTAATTTATTTATGTATTTATTTATTTTACTTTTTTTTTTTTTTTAAGTTGGAGTCGTACTCTGTCGCCCAGGCTGGAGTGTAGTGGCAAGCTCAGGGCCACCGCAGCCTCTACCTGCTGGGCTCAGATGATCCTTCCACCTCAGCCTTCGGAGTAGCTGGAACTATGGGTGTGCACCACCAAGCCCGGCCGACTGATTTATTGTACAGATGAGGTCTCACCATGTTGCCTAGGCTGGTCTCAAATCCCTGGACTCAGGCAATCCTCTTGCCTCCACCTCCCGAAGTGCTGGGACTACAGGCGTCAGTCACTGCACCCAGCGCTCAACTCATTTTAATTGCACCCAGTGCTGGGCTCAAGTTGGATCAGTTCATACTGGGAATTTTGCAGGTCCTATTGAGTCACTTAAAATTGCCTGCAGTTAGGAATATTTACACCACAGAACAAAAGCTTCAAATCTGGGCTTTCTCCACCTTCCTTCCCCACAATACTGGTTTTGTTTTTACCAAGATACTATTGATTGGACTCCACAGGGCTAGAAGACCTAAGAACTCCAGCAGATATTTGAGTCACACAGTCAATTGACCTGTTGTCTCTTCCAGGGAAGCAAGAAAGGCTGCTGATACTTTGGAACTAGAAGTTTGGGGAAATATTTTGAAATGCAATATTATTCATCTTACCAAACAAACTTCCTAATTATTAATTTTTTCTGAAGCTAATATTAAAATATTCTTTTGTGTGTGTGTGTGCACCTATTGCATAGGAAAGTATTTTGGGTCACAGGGAAAGCTTGTCCAGAATGTGAAACATTACAAAGAACTAGGCTATAAAAGGGTATGCTCAGTACCCAAGAAATCAAGAGTTGTCTTTATTTTAATTTATTCTTATGATAATAATTGTATAATATTTATATGACCTAGTCCTAGTCTGATTGAATTACTAACAATAGCAATGTATTGATGATGATGTAAAAATTAAATGAAATGTTTTATTATAGTTTCATCAAATCGTGTATTTCTATAGGCAGTAAAAAAAAACATCTATGCCCTTGTAAAGAAGCAAAAAAGAAAAAAATTAAATCTAGAATTATAACCACTAGAGATGACCACAGTTTACAATGATAGACCTCAGGAGTCTGCAAACTTTGTACCCCATGGACTGGAAACAACATACCTTAGGAACTGAATTCAGCCATGTCTGTTTGTTTACATCGTGCACGTGATTGTTTTTGCACCACAACACCTGAACTGAGTAATTGTAACAGAAGCCATACAGCCTGCAAGGCCTAAAATGTTTACTACCCAGCCCTTCACAGAAAAAGGTTGTGGATGTCCAATTTTTTTCCTCAATATATAAATATAATTTGTAATAAAAATGGAGTGATATACATACTGCTTAATAACCTATTCTCCTCTCCCACTTACACTATGTAGGGAATGCCCTTCCATGTCATTAGGTGTTGTATTACATCATTTTTACAGTTGTAAGTGATGTATTTTCTTGATATAACAACATTTATTTAGATTGTCTCTGATTACTTTTTTTAGTAACAAATATACCTCAGTCTACCTTTCCCTCTTTTTACTAATTGTTTCCTTAGGGTAAATTTTTAGCTATAGAATTGTTGGATCAAAACTGGATATTCAGAAGTTTTAAACCCAGCAATCCCACTTCTGGGAATATAACTGGAAGAACTCAGATCACTCTATGAAAAAGATACCTGCACACACATGTTTACTGCAGAATTATTCACAATAACAAAAACATGGAGCCAATGGTGCTGCCCATTGAAAGTGGACTGGATTTTTTAAAATGTGGTACATATACATGATGGAATATTACACAGCCATAAAGAAGGACAAAATTATGAAATTTGTAACAACTTGGACGGATTTAGAGTCTATAAAACTCAGTGATCTGTCACAGAAACAAAGAACTGAGTACCACATATTCTCACTCAAATGGATTCTGAACAATTATCATAATACTTTAAGAAAGGGATTGGCAGTAGTGGGAAACTGACAGGGGTGGGAGGGGGTACACACTTCATCAATAAGGGTACCTGATCTCAAACCCAGGTGATGAGGGGACCACAATGAGGCCCAAACTTCACCTGTACAATGACAATGTGTATACCTAATCCTGAATTGTAGTCCACATCTTTAAAATAAAATAAGAATTTTAAACAACTTTTAATATTTTGGTAAGTTTTGCAAAGCTGCCCTACAAAGGATATTTCCCTATTTGTACTCCAGCTATCTTCTTATAAATTTGAAATATAAAAGGACTATGCATTTTCTGGGTGAAAATTCTTCAAGGTTCTTTCAAAATGTTAAGAATAAATACTTTAAAATGTATGCCTTTATAAAGTACCCGTGTGAGGAAAAAGATAAAATTGATAATCTTCGAGTTTTAGTCCCAGATGCACATTGCAAAAGTATATGCTTTGTGGAAATCTATAATACTGACTGTGCCAGAAAAATAGTAACAATAATTTTTCTAAGCCTCAGTTTTTGCATCTGCAAAATGAAATAATACAAACTCTTCCAATTTGAGAGGCTATTAAAATAATCATCTTCTTGATGCATGAGAAGGAAGTATAAAATTCCATAAAGTGTGAAATATGACCTAATGGTTTAAATTATTTCAACGAGTTTCTCCTTACTGCATTTTATTCTGAGCAAAATTTAATGGATGCTAAGGTTTCTTAAAGCAAATGTGTAACTGATGAGGGGGGAAAACAGTAGGAATGAAATAAATGTCCCCCCACCTCTGTTTTCCTTCAGAGAAAAAGTTCCACTAGGCAAAGCTTCTTGATCGTTTTCTGGGTGGAAAGATGCTCAGGTCCCAAACTTGGAAGCCATACTTCCTCTTCGCTGTCTCTCACACCACATGTTCAACATATCAAGTGATTGGGTCGGCTCTGCCTTGCAAAGGTATCCAGAAGCAGCCCACTTTTCACCTCCCCAGCACTATCCCCCTGGCCTGAGCACCATCCCCTTTCATTTAAATTGCTATGATTGTCGACGACTTGATAATTACCGTTATCAAGTGACTTTACACCTGCCTCCCCCCCCCCCACACACACACACAGTCTATTCTCTGTGTGGCAGCCAGAGCGATCCTGTTAAAATATCTGCTCTGACTACGGCCATCCATTCCGCTCAGAAGGAAAAGCCAAAGTCCTTCTAGCAGCCCGCAAGTTCTCGCCAACGAACTGCCCTCACCTGGCACCTCCCTGCCTGCCTACCCTCCAATTTCTCCACTGCAGCCATGCAGGTCTCCTATGTGCTCCTCACCAAGCCAGCTACCCTCTAACCCGAGGGCCAATGTTTCAGCTGCTTCCTCTGCCTTCTCCCGAATATTATCAGAACTAACTCCCTCACCTCCTTCTCAGGAAGGCCCACCTAGTTGAAACTGCAACCACCAGCCATGACTCTTTCGTCCTTATCCTGCTCTGTTTTCCTTTTTTTTTTTCCCTAGCACCTAGCACTTTCCACCACATGATGTAATTTACTTCTTTATTGTTTATCATTTATTTTGTGTCCTCCTCTCCCCCGCCTCCCCGATGTAAGCCTCATATGGATGGCAATCTTTGTGCAACAGATTTAATGAATTAATGAATAGCTTACATACTCACTAGATCATTTTAGAACTATGTCAAAATTATGGTTAAAATAGAGCTAAAAATTCAGGAGGATAAAAACATTCAAAAATTAAAGAAAATGGATTAAGTGATATTTGTTAAAATTTCCGTGCTATGGATTAATTAAAAAGTTTATTCTAAACAAGTAAGAAAAATGGAAAAAATGGTAGAAAAGATTTGTAGTAAACTAGAAATCAGAAAATCTCCAGAGAAGTCTCTTCTTTGCCACTTATTAGCCCCATGACCTGGGGTAACCAAGGTCATGTGTGGTCCACAGCCCGAGGTACTTCAGAAGCTTGAGTTTTCTAATCCATAAATTGGGAATAACCATTTACCAGTTTCTCATCTCAAGAAGTTATTGTCAGGCTTAAAGGTAAGCGCTTCATGTAAGCTGTAACATGCTTTATAAATATGAGTTATTTTAATGTGCGAGTATTACAATACTGGCTTAGGTAGGCTCTTCTTGGCTTTTAATTGGCAATTGGCAGTGAGCACATAAAAAGCCCTCAAGTAGTTATCACATAAGAGAAGGAAAATTGATCCCTTCCTACCTTGGCTGTCTCAGTAGACACAGAAAAGCAGGTGTTTGTTGGGGAGGGCTGGGGCATGGTCTCCCATAAAATAACTACTTTCTGCCAGCATACCAGCAGCACAGCAAATGCAAAATGCTCACAGCTTTCTTCTTAATTAGTCAAAGAAAGGCTCAAAGCTTTCCCAAAGAGCGAATGTGTACAACGGTTGCATAAATGATGACAAAGCATTTTTTTGTAAAGTCTTAAATGAAGAGGCTGTCTTTTTCTACGTTAACTCTTAAATCATGTTACTTATTTTTATTAATAAGGATATCAATTAGTTGACCAGCAATTGACGTCTTAGAAATTTAACAACAGCTAGAGAAGTAGCCGGAATCCAGCTGTAATGTACTTCATTATTTAAGGCCTCCCCTTCAGGCCTGCTTTCAATTTGTTTTATGAGACTGATAACATTAAAATAACTTGAACATGAAAGCTTTAAAACATATTAGAAGCTCAAAGTGGAGATCTGTAAACAGAGATAAATAAATATGTGAAGATCTTGCAAGCAGTTCCTCTGGCGTTTATGGTTCTTTAATCACAAAAGTTGCTTTCTCTTTTTTTAGTTGTGCTAGTGTCCTCTAGCGGTCAGTGCAGTGTCAGCAGTTTATTTTATTTTATTTTTTTAACATATTTTTTATTTTAAAATTGTGAGGTACAGTTAAGGGTTAGGTATACAAATATGCATTGTGCAGGTACCCATGTTGATGAGGTGTGCCCCTCCCCCCATCCCCAGACAGATATTTTTATATTTATTTTTTTGAGTTGGAGTCTCACTCCGTCACCCAGGCTGGAGTGCAGTGGCACGTTCACGGCCATTGCAGCCTCGACCTGCTGGGCTCTGGCGATCCTTCTGCCTCAGCTTTCCAAGTAGTTGGAACTACAGGCACGAGCTACCACACTCGGCTATTTTTTTTTTTTTTTAATTGTAGAGAGGAGGTCTCACCATGTTGCCCCGGCTGGTCTCGAACTCTCGGGCTTAGGCAATCCTCTCACCTCGGCCTCCCGAAGTGCTGGGATTATAGGCTTGAGCCCCCACGCCCGGCCGTGTCTGCAGTTTTATTAAGTCGTTCCGGGCCTTCAAAATGTGCCTCACTGACCTCTCATCCCCTCCCCCCAAATCAACCTATCAATAGAATAATTTATTTTTTCACAATGCAGCATCCACAATAGGCAAACATATAGAACAAAATTAAGAAAATAAATCAATCATTGTGATCAGGACAAAAGCCTCCTACTTGAATGGAATCCATATTGTGAAGACAATTTCCTTCTTTATATTTCAGGTTGAGAATTCCATAAAGGCCATGGACTTTCTCAGGAAAAAAAACTGCACATGCACCTATAACTTCAGGGGTTCATGTAACACCTGAGGCCTTGCCTCCCAAGTTAAATACTCGAGTTTCACCTACCTATACACATGCCATGTTCCACAGGTTAAAAATCCTGTCTGAAATATGGAGTCTAAAAATCAAGTTAAAGAAGGATGGGTATAGCATTTGTCAATATGCAAAATAAGATTATGTCAGTTCCATGAATACATAGTAAAAAATATGCAAACTTATGGACTCTGAATTCGGAATGTTGGATTTCAGGTAGTTGTTACCTCTTAGAGCAAGGAAGGGTAATGGGGTGGAGGAAAAATAAAAATGACTTCAGTTATATTTGTTTTGTTTTGTTTTGTTTTTGAGTCGGAGTCTCACTCTGCCACCCAGGCTGAAGTGTAGTGACACGCTCACAGCCACCACAGTCTCAACCTGCCAGGCTCAGGAGATCCTTCCTCCTCAGCCTTCCAAGTAGCTGAAACTACAGACAATGTGCCCCCACGCCCGGCTAATTTTTTTATTTATTGTAGCAACAAGGTCTCACCAAGTTGCCCAAGCTAGTCTCGAACTCCTGGGCTCAGGCAATCCTCTCGCCTCTGCCTCCCAAAGAACTGGGATTACAGCATGAGCCACCACACCCACCCTATACTTGTTTGTTATGTATCATTTCTTCAGAAATTTCTCGAGTGTACAGTACATATATGGCATAATGTTATTTGAATAAAGCTTAGGTTGGTGGCAGATATATAAATAATGCAGTTCCATTATTTGATTTTTTTTTTCTTGTCTATATATCTGGTATACTGCCCAATGTTCACAAGTTTAATAAAAAACAAAAATTATTATATTTTAATAGATGATCTAATATCATTGTCACGCAAAAAGGTTAATTTTCTAAGATATCCAAGTGTAAATTTATGTTCTGAGAAACATATTTAATTCTACATTGTATAAAATCACCCAAGCTTATTTTTAAGTATAAGCTCAATTATTAATATTAAAAAGGAAACCATTGTTCTCTTCACAGAGTCCTTAAGTAGAAAAGCCTTTATTTTTATAGCTGTAATTTGATTTCTTGATAGAGAAAGAAGAAAAGGGGAAAATTCTTCTGAAACTAATGTTATATTGGAACAAAATTTATTATCGACCCATATTCTTTCTACTACCAAATATAATGAAAGTTTAGATAAGCTATTATTCTTTTTGGGGATTTCATATATAATAAAGTCAGTGTGAAGCCAACTATGTCATTGCTTGAGTCTGAACCTAATGGCTGCTTAATTGATTCATGCTTTGGCTGCACTGCAGCATTGCATCCCAGAGTTTTCGGTCGCTGCTGTCAGATACCTCCCATCACAATGCAAATCAGCAGGTCTTGTGCCTCCCCTGATTTAAATGGAACGCCGGAGGAATGTGGCAGCCCAGGCCATCTGAAGGCTGGCGGGGAAGAAGATCAGCTTCTGGTCACCTCCCCAGCGATAAAGCTGACAGGTCCTGGACAGCAGGGCTGGGGAGGTAAATTATGGCCATGGCATTAACCAACTGTGTGGGACAGTATGCACTGTTGGCCTCTGGGGTTGGATCAAGGCTCCAGTCTTCCATGTCTTCTACTCTTAAGAAGCAATGTTAATCTCTGAGGACCTCTGTTGGGGTGTATCGTGAGGGCAGATGGCAGAACTTTCAGTGTTATTGATAAGGAGAGAGGACAAAAATCTCATGCTCATGTCGCTGTGCTCTCAGTTGAATGAGGGTTTTTTTTTTGGAGGGCCTGACATTTTGGACTCGTCTTATTAAAATGACGTCCCCAGCCAGGTGTGGTGGCTCACGCCTGTTATCCCAGCACTTTGGGAGGCAGAGCCAAGAGGATTGCCTGAGTCCAGGGGTTCAAGACCTGCCTGGGCAACACGGCAAGACCTCATCTCTACAATAAATCAAAAAATGAGCCGGATGTGGCGTCGTGCACCTGTGGTTCCAGCTACTTGGAAGGCTGAGGCAAGAGGATCCCCTGAGCACAGCAGGTTGAGGCTGAGGTGGCCGTGAGCATGCCACTGCACTCCAGCCTGGGTCACAGAGTGTGCCGACTCATAAATAAAGAAACAAATGAACAAACAAATAATTAAACGACGTCCCCACCAGCTGCTGCTCAAGAAACTGAGCCAGACCCATCTTTCCACATAATAATTAACTCCTTTGACAGCCTTGTCTCATCAACCACCCTCACTCCACTTCCTGTCTTGCCAGAGAAAAGCCTGGCCTGGGATAGAGCAGCTAGGCCCTAGTGGAGGGAAACTATCTCACTCACCTCCCTTTTTTTTTTCCTATGGATTTATCTTCTTTTTTTGCCACTAAAGTGAGAAGATCTGGAGGAATTTCCTTGAGTGAGACCTTTGACAAAAGACACATAGGAATGTTTTAGGCCCTATGTAGTCCAGCCTACATTGCAGACCTAGGAATTTCAAATAGGATTCTGGCACCAAACTGAAATTGGAATAAACAGTGTGCATAGGCCTGGCCTCAGCATGTGTGTTATATCTACCATGGGGAATTGAGTGGACATGGGTGTGGCTAAAACAAGTGGCTATTTAGGGATGTGGTGACCTTGAGTCCTGGCCTAATAGCAACTCAGAAATGACTGGCATGCATTCTTGGAAAAGCATAGAGTAGAGGAAGGATTGGGGGAAAATGAAGATGGAGACATTTTACAGGTTATCACCATCTTGCAGCACGAAATTGTTGACATGGCTTCTCCAAACACGTGATATTTCTGAAACACCTAAACTACATCTCTGAATATTTGGATATTTAAACCATTTTTATGCCTTGCTTGCATTTAAGCTACTTTCCAAAGCAAGTTTCATCCATCCTAAATAATTTGCTTTCAGACCAAACCTGTCTTAAAAATATCCCTACAAATAAACTAGGGTTAAATATTAATATTATAGACAAATATTCACCTTTAAACTGGAGAACCAGCATATTACACCCTCAAGTTTTTGAAAAGCATATCATCTTTTCTTACCTATATTGAATGAGAATTCACTTTAGAATTTCCTTCTCATGAGGCAGAGCTTGACATTTAACAATTCGCACGTTTCATTTTCAGAGGTAAATGAATATGTTGCAGTTAATTTGAGAATTGATCCCTCATTAAGAATAGACGGAATAATGTGGGGAAATAATTCCTTTCTTTAGCTAGTTGGAGCACAATGAGTGGCTATAAAGTTACTCACAGTCCTCTACATAGCAAGCAGATTATTCATAGTACAAGTAAGGAATAGGATCATTGTGGCATCAGGACCAAAACCATATTAATGATCTACGGCAACATGGATCATTCACTGAACTTCTAGAACTGTCCTTAGAGAAATTCAAAAGTTTATAGCACCAATCTTACCAGATAGAACATTTTATTTTGGATGAACAAAATAAGGTTAGTGGAAAGGATTTGACCTCTAAATGCAGATGAACCTGAATTTTTTAAATTTTATTTTATTTTATTTTATTTTATTTTATTTTATTTTATTTTATTTTATTTTATTTTAGATGTGGGGTACAATTCAGGATTCAGTAGATAAGTGGTTATCGTACAAGTAAAGTTTGGGCCTCCCTTAACCTGAATTTGAATCTAGATTTGTAAACACTGGCTGTATAATCTTGCTTAGATTCTCAAGACATCTTAGTTCCCTCTGAAATGGGTCTGTGTTAGTTTCCTATTGTGGCTGCAACAAATTATCATAAGCTTCGTGGCTTAACAGAGCAATTTATCTTAAGGTTCTGAAAGTCAAAATCTTGAAACCAGGGTGTTGGCAAGGCTACGTTTCTTCTGGAGGCTCTCAAGGAGAATCTATCTCCTTTCCAAGACATTGCCCAGCTACTGTGGCATTTCAGACACTAGGTAATAAAAAAGAGAAATCTCCTAAGCCAAATTGTCTCTGCATTTCATTGTAAACACCATTAACTACATTATTTTCGGTACAGATTTTCAAGCTGTTTGGTCTCCAAATCCCCTTTACACTCTTAAAAAGAATATAGGTATAGATCTATATTTTGAGACACTCTCACTCTGTCACCCAGGCTGGAGTGCAATGGCATGATGATTGCTCATCACAGCCTCTTCCTTCCAGGCTCAGGTGATCCTTCCGTCTTAGCCTCCCGAGTTACTGGGACTACAGGCATGCACCTTCACACCTGGCTAATTTTTTCTATTTTTTGTAGAGACAAGGTCTTGCTATGTTGCTCGAGCTGGTCTCAAACTCCTAGCCTCAAGGGATCCTTCCGCCTCAGTCATCCAAAGTGCTGGGGTTACAGATATGAGCTGCTACACCCGGCTTTAAAAAGTAGTGAAGACACTGAACAGCTGTAGTTTATGCAAGCTATATCTATTGATATTTATCATATTTGAAATTAAGACTGGAATTACAAGGGTACACAAAGAATACACATGCTCATATTCCATCAGTCATCAGAAAATGATATCATTACACTTTGTGGAGCCACTAGAAACTTTGCTTGTGAGAAAATGAGAGTGAAAAAAGCAAATAGCATCTTGATATTAATATGAAAAGAATTTTGACCTTGCAGATCTCCTGAAAGACTTTGCAGGTGCTAGGGGTTTCTGGGACACATTTTAAGAACATTCTAGAATATTTCACTTAATGAATACCAAGAACAACCTTGAGAGAGCAAAATATAGGTTTCAGAAGATATGGGCAGATATTGTCAAAAGTGTATCCCTGTGATGGATGAAGAAGTGCACTGTATTCAATTGAAAATAGTGACCCTAAAATAGTTAACAGATGATAGACTTTTCCAGGTTGAGTTCAAATATATTAGGGAAAATACTCAGAAAATGAATACAACTTTTACATAGTCTTACCTTCCTGTCCCGTCAGCATTTACACTTCTAATGTAAAGGAAGGGCAATCTGTAAAAAATAAATTTTATTAAAAATATGGCATACATACAGAAAAGTATGCAAATCATAAGTGCGCAACTCAGAGAACTTTCAAAAAATGAAACACAACTGTAATAACCAGCATCTTGATCAGGAAACAGGATGGTATCAGCACCTCAGGATCCCCTTCACATTCCTTACCAGGTCCTCCCTCTCTCCCCAGACATAACCACTATCTTCATTCCTAAACACCATACATTCGTTTCATCAGATACGATTTCCATGGATGCTTCCAAGTTTCCTGGCTAAGGCAATGGCATAAATATCACGTCCTTACTTTGGGCAAACACAGCTGGGAGATTTTAAAAATATAAAAGATGGCAGAGGGATAACTTGGGTTTGGAATTTTTCAGCCTGGATCTCTTCTTTCATTGTGACAGGGAGCTGAGGCAGGCTAGACTGGTGACTCCTGGGTTGGCAGGGGGGTTATCATGTCACAGAGTCTGAGGTGTGTTCCTAGGATGGCTGGCATGTCGGGAACAGTGGGTAAATCTGACCAGTCAGTGTATCCGAAGGTGTCTGTGTATCCAGGCCAGTTGAGAGCTCAACCATACCTCAGCAATTTTGACAAAACTCTGGGTATCTAGATGGACCACCAAAGGCTAGAAGGGATGTCTGGGAAGGAGGTGACTGTGGGAGTCTCTTGAAGCCCATTTCTGATAGTCAGATTCTTTTCACCCCAACTTTAGTATTAAAGAAGCTGACCCTAGCTTAGGCCATTGCTATTCCACACTGGCCCATCCCAGCTCTCTTGTTTACCCAGGATACCCTACAGGTAGGAGTAGGGACCAAATCCCTTCTACCTCAACCATACTCTTTCACTTCATGAGAGCATCCGAACTCGGGTCTGGGGCCCAGGTGGTCTAGATGGACAAGCGCTTCCTTTCCCCAAGTTCTCATCATCTCCCCAGCATCTCAACCCATGGGTCCCTGCCCCTACCCTTGCCGAAGGGACTCCTGGAGACTACGGGCGCCACTAAATGGGTCTCATACTTCTTGGCCTTTACAAAAGGAGGGTCAGTGAGCAGAAAGAGATCTGAGGGACCGAGGCCAACCTCCAAAGTCTGGCAACCTGGTGTTGAAGTTTTCATTTGTCCCTTGGGTAAAGAGCAGGAGCTGTCCAAGATGGATAGAGAACCTAAGTGCCAGCTGAGAAGCTCCTAAAATCTCCTGAAGTGTAACAGGCAGTACTCAGACCCCATGTGGGTGAGGGGGTGCAGCCACATTTGGAAGACCTTCAGGCTAGGGAATGATGGGAGAGAAGCAGTTAACGGCTATAGAAATGCCAGTTCTCCAGCTCTTGAAGCAATCGCCATGCTGACTATGCCAAGAACAGCAGAGCAGACAATGTGGCCTACCTATGATAGAAAAGACCAAGCAGTTAAACCCTATCCCTTCCCTGAAGATTCTGGTTGGAGACTGCATCCATTCCCTGGGGTGTTAGAATTAACCAGTAAGGAGGGGGAGAAGAAACTTGAAAATGGAGTTTGAACAAAATGTTGAATGAATTGTAAATCCTGAGCTGACCTGAAAAATCCCTGCATTGAACTGAGAGAAAATTAAATGAATGAGATTATGTTGTCTTGCACTAGCCACAACAAAGGACTCAGAGTCAGCAGTTATAGTTGGTTCTAACAACTATTTATTTATTTATTGACTTACTTACTTTCTTATTTATTTAGTCAGAGTCTTACTCTGTCGCCCAGGCTGGAGTACAATGGCACACTCTTGGCCAACGCAGCTGAAACCACAAGCATGTGCCACTACACCTGGCTATTTTTTTTTTTAATTTTAGAGACGAGGTCTCACAATGTTGCCCAGACTGGTCTCAAACTTGGGGGCTCAGGCAATCCTCCCACCTCAGCCTCCCAAGGTGCCAGTTTTATCGGTGTGAGCCACCACTCCCAGCCTGTCCTAACAACATTTTTAAACTTCATTGTTGTGATTATGATTTTCAGTCACAGTGCAGGAGCTATTAACTATCTCATTCACAAATGTGTAAAACCTTTGGGAATATTTTTCCTTGGTTCAGCTGGGTCTACTGTTCATGGGACCCCCTGGTATTTGCTCATTGGAGTAATCACATGAAACCGTGGCCGGGTGAACCTTGGAAGCACATGCCTCGGTGTTTATAAATACAGCAATTGCATCAGGACACTACGGGTGAGAGATCTTGATGCCACATAGGTATAATTACAGTCTGCAAACCTTCTCCAGGGGCGTTGCTGGCAAGGGTAATGAAGTCAGGCTCATTCCACTCCCTAATGAGATTCCCGGCCGAAACCAAACAGCAACATGGGACTTCGAGATGAACAGGGGAGTCTACAACAGCACGACTCCAAGTGTGGGTCTGTATACAGGCCTGAGTCTGAGAATTGTTTGTTATTGGTTCATGGTAAGGTAGATGCAGAAATTGAGAGTAAGGATTTAAAACATTTAGAAAAATAATTGTTTATCTGTTGAACCCCAAAATTAAAAAGTGTGTTTATATTTTGTGTGTCTTTTTCATTTTCCATTGTCCTAGTACAGTCTATTTTATAAAAGTATTAGTCTGCAACAAATTGTGTGCATGAGGAAGCAGGGGAATTGGTCCATCACCAAAGATAATTTATCAAGCACTGATCTAGGGGGTAAGACCCTCTAAGTCTGTTGATTGGAATCTAATAACTAACTTTTTTTTTCAAAAGTACTGATTCCACATAGATATGGTCTTTCTCAAGTTTTTTTAATCTCAGTAAAGCACTGAAGTCTGAATTTAATGTCAAGATTTAGATTTGACAATTTCCGGGCTAAATAGTAAATCAATTAGTAGTTATTACGCTCATCAGACATGAGGCTATTTAATATCATTTCTTTTGCCTGATTCAATGGTTTATAGTTGTCTATGAAGCAAAACTATTTAATCGAATACCAACAGCATACTTGTTTCTTGTGATGGTACATTCTGTAGGTAATCATAAAAACGCTCTCAAAAGTCAAGAGAAATGGCTCTAGTCCAGATAAATGAAACACAATTTAATTGAGAATATGGATCAGAAAACTTAATTTAAAAAAAGCAATTTTCTCCTTGAGGTTTGTTCTATCTTTATAGTTCTATGCAAATTTTTAGCATCCAATACAGATCTCACAGTGTTATTATTGAAACTCACGGTTGAAATTGCTTGTTTACAAGTGTTTATCTTGCCAAACAGATAAACATTAAGGTGCCCTGTAATGGGTTTTTGTTTTGAGTTTATCCATTGATTTGTAAAATTCGGAGTGAGTAGATCCCCTGTGTTAGGCTTTTAAATTCGCAAGCACAGGAGTTCAATCAATTCCAATTTTGGAGTGGGACCAACATCCTTAGGTGAAAGAAAACATTACTTGATAACTTCTTTTATCTTCTTTAAGCTGAGAAAAGCGGCAGCCTTATTCAAATGCCAGCTTCCCAATGAGAAACACACACTTTTCACTTTATCTCCAACATAAGGCAGAAAAAAATAAGAGAATTCGGCAAGCAGGAGAATATTACATTGTATCTGAGCATCTGATAGCCAAACACATCAGAAACAGATTGCAAGTTGAATGGTTTGCACCTTGTTCATGGATACAGCAGTTATTAAATTGACTTATTTTTTTTAATAATAAAAACCAAGTGTTTTTATTTCTTCTCTCATACAGTAAGAATTAAAAAATTTTCTGTTACCTTTTTTCTTGGTTATAAAGGCAATAGATGTTCATTATTGAAATGCATATAAGAAAGCAAACATCATCCAGTCTTACCACATTTGGAGATAAGCATTATTAATATTTGTATATACTGCTTCCCTTTTTAAAATGGATATTCATACTGTTTTCTTTTTTACATAGCTGAAATTACAATTTTTTTTGTTTTTGGAGTCGGGGGTCCTACTCTGTTTCCCAGGCTAGAATGCAGTGGCATGATCATGGCTTACCGTAGTCTCAACTTCCTTCTACATCAGGAGATCCTTCTACCTCAGCCTCCTGAGTAGCTGGGACTACAGGTGTGAGCCACCATGACCAGCTAATTTATGGAGGGTTTTTCGGTTTGTTTGTTTGTTTGTTTTTTGTTTTGTTTTGTTTGTGTAGACATGAGGTCTCGCTATGTTGCCCAGGGTTGTTCTCCTGCTCCTGAGATCAAGTAATCCTCTCGCCTCAGCCTCCTAAAGTGCTGATATTACAGGTGTGAGCCACTGCACCCAGCCTGAGATTACAATGTATACATAAGTGTGAATCTTATTCTTTTTTTAACTATTAAAATATAAGCATCTTTCCAAAGTCAGTAAAAATTATTCAAAAACATAATTTTCAATGGCTGTATAATATTCTATTATATTCAGGTTATAATGCATTGAGCAGTCTTCTACTGTTGAACATTTACTTTTATTAAAGATTAAGAAGAGGTTTTAGAGTCATTAGGGCATGGTTCAAGTCCTGACTAACTTTGTCACTTATTAGCCCTATGGCCTTAGTCAAGTTACTTATTCTCCCTAAACTGCTATTTTCTTATCTGTAAAAATTAGAATGATAAAACAAGCTACTTTATAGGGCTGTTGGATAGTAAATAAAGATGATACATGTAAAAGAGTGCGTCACAGCGTCTGACTTTTCTCAGTAAATGTTCATTATTTTGATATCATAATGAATATCTTAGGTCATACAGCTTTGGGCTAGTTTTTTAAAATTAGTTTAGACTTATGCCAAGAAGACTAGAAACAGACATAGAAGACTATATTTTAAGGAGTATCTTTCAACTTTCATTGCAGCCAAGAGAAACTACTGGACAGTTACTAGACTTGGTCATAATATGTTAGATTTCTGTAAGCAAACTAGTAAGACAATTTGAAAAAGTTAATGTATTTGAATGCTGCAGAAGTAAAAACATTTCTGAATGCCTGCTTCATTTGGAATTTTTCAAACATTCTTCAGATAAGTGTTAAAAATGGAAAGATGACTGATTTGCTTGATAAAAGATAGAAAGAGAGACAGAGAGAAGAAGAAAGAGAGAGAGAGGCAGGGAGGGAGGAACTGAGGGAAGGAGAGAGGGAGTATAAAACAGGTGATAGAAAGAAAGATGATAGACAGATAATACTTTGCACATATCTTCCAAGGAATTAAATCTTTAGCATGCAATAGCTCTGAACTGCCCAGTTTCTCCATCCATCTTGACTTTCTTCTTGTAGAGATGGTGACTCCCTGCAAAATACTTTTATATGCCCAAGACAATTTGCTCATATGTCAAAAAGAATGAAGAGAAGAACCTGAGACATCTTCATGCATGCTATGGACTGAATTGTGATCCCTCAAAATTACTATATCAAAACCCTAACCTTTAGTATGATTGTGTTTGGAGATAGGGCTTGTAGGAGGTAAAGTTAAATGAGGTCTTTAAGCGTAGGCTCCTAATCCCATAAGACTGATGGCCTAATAAGCAGAGAAAGAGAGAAGAGAAAATGTCTTGCCCTCTCTTCAGACGTGAGTCATAGTGAGAAGGTGGCTGTCTGCAAACTAGGAAGAGAGCCCTCACCAGAACCTTACCACACTAGTATCTTGATCCCAGACTTTCAGCTTCCAGAACTGGGAGAAAATAAATTTATGTTGCTTAAGGTACCTAGTCTATAGTATTTTGTCATGGCAGCCCAAGCTGACTAAAACAACATATAAAATCATTTTTCCAATCCTGAATACCTGACTTCTGAAGTTCCAATTGACTTTCTTATAAGTATATACAAGAAGTCAACCTTTATATACAGAAGAGGGCAAAAGGAACTATCATAATTATCCAAATGTATTTACTCTCACTAACATCTGAGAAACAATATAAGATATTTATCCTAAATTCAATCAATTGAATTTGACTTAAGAACATGTATAGGCTGGACGTGGTGGCTCAGTCTGTAATCCCAGCACTTTGGGAGGCCAAGATGAGAGGATTGCCTGAGCCCGGGGGTTCGAGACCAACCTGGGCAACTTGGTAAGACCTCATCTCCACAATAAATCAAAAAATAAACCAGGCGTGGTAGCTTGTGCCTGTAGTTCCAGCTACTTGGAAGGCTGAGGTGGAAGGATCGCCGGAGCCCAGCAGATGGAGGCTGCAGTGGCCTAGAGCATGTCACTACACTCCAGTCTGGGAGACAGAGCAAGACAACTCAAAAAAATAAAGAACATGTATTAAATGAACAATTTTTCCTTTCCTTTATTTACATTCTAAAAAGAACTTGGGCAATGGAGTTTATAATGACAACTATAGCAGCGAATCCCCAAGATGTCCCTTGTGTAGTTTTTTCCCACATTCAATGGGGTACCAGGGAAATGATGATATGTGGCTTCTAAGGCTAGATCATAAAATGCATTGCAGCTTTTTGCTTACTTTCTCTTGAGTTACTCACTCTGGTGGATGCCAACCACCATCTTGTGAGGATATACAAGCAGTCCTATGGAGAAGGCCACATAGTAAGAAGCTGAGCCTCCTGCCAACAGCCAGCACCAGCTCACCAACCGCGTGAGTGAGTAACCTTGAAGAGAGGCCTCCAGGCCCTGTCAAATGTCCACGCTGACATCTTGAGAAACTCTGAGCCAGAACTACCTACCTAAGGTGCTCCCAAATTCTTGCTTTCAGGAAATTTATAATATAATATGTGTTTATTATTATGATAAAGCCGTAAATTTTAGAGTAATTTGTTATGTGTGCAGTGATAAATAGATAACTAATATAACAACTGAAGTTGTTGCAGTTATATTGTTATCGTTATTTGAGTATTCAGTTAGCTCACATCTTCCAAGTAAAACTTTGTTTCATGATGTGTAAGAATTTAGAATGGCAAGTAAAAAAAGAATATCAATTTTGGGGTCAAGTCAGGGAAATTTAAAATCTGGCACTTTAAAAGTATATCCCTCCAAAAAGATATTCAAGTGGTCTGTAAGTATACGAAAAAACACTCAACCTCATTAGTCATTAGGGTAATTCAAACTAAAACAACAATGAGAAACAATTATGCACCCACCAAAAGAACTAGAATAAAAATGAATGATAATACTAAGTGTTGGTAGGGATATAGAGCAACTTGAACTCTCATATACTGCCAAAGAGAGTGTATAATAACTTTGCTAAACTATTTGTCAGTACAATAGGTACTAAAATTAGACTTATACGTACTCTGTGACCAACAATTCCATTCCTAGTAACAAACCCAACAGAAATGTAGACATATGTGTACCAAAAAACATAACAAAAATGTTTCTAGCCAAAAACAGAGAGCAATCCACGTGTCCAATAGCAGTAGAATGGATAAATTGGGATCTGTTCATAAAAAGAAATACTATACAGCAATAAGAAATAAACAAATTACAGATATACCCAACAACAATAATAGACCTCACATATGTAATATTGAGTGAAAGAAACCATTAAAAAAAAAGAGTATGTACTTTGTAATTCCATTCATATGAAGTTCAAAAGCAAAACTAATTTATAGTGACAGAAGTCAGGATGATGGTTACCCTTGGGGAGGAAAAGGAAATGAATGGGATGGGTCATAGGGAGGGGAGATTTTGGGTGTTGATAATGATCTACTTCCTGATTTGACTGGCGGTTACCCAGGTGTGTTCACTTGATGGAAATTTCTTAGGCTGTGTACTTATGATTTGTGCACTTGTCTGTATGTTTGTTATTCTCAGATTTAAAAGTTTACTAAAACAAAAAACATGGTATATACCAACCTAATTTTTTCATTTTTATGGTTGTACTGTCATTAGGTGGGAGAGTGCTCTTGTTATTAGAAGCTACATACTAAAGTATAAAAAGATAATAAGGTATATGCCTGTAATTCTCAAGTGGTTAGAGGTAAAACTACAAAATATATAAATTATACATATTATATAGAGAGAGACAGAGACAAAGAGAGACAGAGAGACAGAGACAGAGAGAGAGAGAGACAATGATAGGAAGCAAATAGGGTAAATAATAATAATTGGGAAGTCTGGATGAAGGATATTTAAGAGTTCATTGTGTTATTCTTGTCTTTTTTTTTTTTTTTTTCCCCACTTCTTCCACATTGGCAAAACATTTCCCTTTGAGGACTTTTTTCCTCCTGGGAAACCAAAAAAGTCACTCAGGGTGAGATTGGGTGATTAGGGGGGCAAGGAAGAGGTCATGCCATTTTGGGTCAAAAGCGGCTGAATACTCAGAGCAGTGTGGGCAGGTGTGCCCATAAATCACCCATCTTGAAACAGGTAAACACACAGAAAGAATCTCAAAAAAAAAAAAAAAATTCACTGAAGCTGAACGCAGTCTCTCACAACCACGTGAGCTCTGGTACACTGATGCCAATGGGTTCCTAGAAACTTACCTAGCGGGGGAAGTCTGTACTACAAGGGGCCCACCTCCCAAATAATAATTCCAGTTTTGGGGGGGACCTTATATATTTAAGAACCATGTATCATCAGTTCTTAATTCCCTTTTCTTGAGCAACAAAATGTAAAAAAAAGTAAAATGAATTTTTACAAAACTTACTAGTTCCAGTAACTTTTGCTGATGTGGAAGAGGTGAAACAAATAACAGCAGAAGCACTTAACTGCATCAAAATTGATGAGTTCAAAAACTGTTTTGAGCAGTGGGAAAAGCATCTTGATAGGTGCATTGCATCAAACAGAAAGTACTTTGAACATTTACACATGTAAGAATAAATACACAATTTTTTAATAAGTAGATTCCAGGTTTTTGGGGGTCGCCATCATGCATATCCATGTAAGCATTGGAGTTGATAGTTGGAAGTTTCCTGTGAAAAAGTACTTATTTAACACTAGGGCAAGGATGGGAAAGAGAGAATCAAGAAGGAGATTTAACTTAGAGCTTAGTGTTCATCTTACACTATCATGTTGAAGCCTCCAGCGATGATATTCTACTTTGAATAACTCGATTTTTTAGAAATGTCATGCTGTGGACTATGATGTCTACAGGAAGATCTGATTCCTCTGTGAGTTTTCCCTAAAGGGAATTGGAGGCTCATATCATACAATCTGGGTATGAACTAGAAAGCAATCGCTGAGAAATATGGGATTGAGGGCAGGAGATGAAGAAAAGAAACTGAGTTTCACCAACAAAGGGAATCCTTCACAAAAGTTCTAACTTTTGAGAGCCCTCCCCTTGAGCAATAGGAATAATGACATGCAGCATACAGTGTAACATTTAATTTTCTATTTCGTAATTCTATTTACTCTCAACACAGTGAGTCAGATACACCTGTGTAGCCTAGTGTGGCAAGGGTATGGACTCCAAAGATGAAATAATAAGAGGAAATGTGCTTCCTCTTTATCCAAACATTTCCCAGGCTATGTAAACAGTGATAGCATCAAAAAAGCAGTGATCAGTTCCAAAACAGAATAACATGAGTTAGAGAAAAGCACAAAGCCAAGAAATGCAACAGTCAAGGAGATTATTCAGGGATTGATGTACAATAAACCAATTTCCTTAATATTCTGTGGAAACGTGATCTTGGATGATCCATCATTGGGGAAAGGGAGTGTGACGTTACACAAACATTTGTAAAAGTTTACTCGCCCCCAAAACCCACTACTTTATCATTTACTTTTTCATAGGTTCACATTTTTATAACTTGTATGAAGAAAAATACCAGAAATTTGGAGAAAAGTCAAAATGATGATTCTGTTATTTTTATTTTCTATTTATTTTTCATTTTAATTTTAGATTCAGGGGGCACACATGCATGCTTCTGTTATTTTTAATATTATGTAAATAATTCCATCTGAGGGCCATCTGACTAGAGAATGTAAGTTTTTTTGACTTGCTATTCACTATTTCTTAGGGTTCAAAATGTGTGAAGTTAGATATTTAACTTGAAGAAACTGATAACTACAAATTATCTCTGTCCAGAAGAGACGTTAACCCCGAAGGTTATGGTTTGTTGCCACGTAAGAACAAGAACCAGATTTGCATTTCATTTAGCAATCTAATTTCAGTTGTTATTGATTGTTTTACTTACCATATATATCAGTCTGATATTCTCATTTGCACTGGTTTTATTAAATTCTAAATTAAATAAAAAGCTAGTCCATGCTATCAATCTGTATACAAATTACATTTATATTTTGAAATTATATGTTACTACCTGCTAACTTGTAGAAAATCATAACAAAGGACATATGTTTTCCATTTTTAACCTGGTTGGTAAGAGGTAGAATGGAAGAAAGGAGAAGGGCAAGAAAAGAAATTTCAGGAAGTATACTTGTAGTTTGAAAAAAACAACAACTCAGTATGATAATACTTTAAATTTCACTACAGTGAATAAACTTTATAAATTCATTTTAGCTGGTGGGAGTATGTAGATGATAGCAATATTTTTCAGTAGGAGCATTAGAATTTTATGTTCATTAAAAAAGTTGTTATGGATTCAAAAGAATGCAAAACATCCTTTAGGAAATTGCTCAGTATTATAAGCCTGGAAGTATGACGTGATATTCTGCTTATTTATCTTTTTTAAATATTTTATAAATAGAGCAAAATGTTGTGCTTGCCACAGATACAATTTAAGACTTTATCTCTTGGTATTTCATAAATAATCATTTTGTAAGTTACTGTGTTGTGTGACCAATTAACTCAGCTTGTTAGCTCCCGTGCTAATGAAGCCAAGGCCTCAGATCTGATCCCCAAATGATCAATCTAGTCTTGCAAATACATGCTGTGTCATTAGTCACGAGAGAAATCTGATCAGTGAGAATCTAGACGGAGCAGCATTGCCACAAAATAACTGCAATTGTGTACCCCAAAGTTTTCAGGGTTGTTGACATTCTTTATCCTGGTATGGGAGCTACAGAAACATGTCAAACCTGGAACTGACTATAGCCAATGATTTCTTTCTTGTATTTTTTTTTACTAGAGAAAAATAAGAATGTTCATTATACAATTTCATAAAATGCCCTAGTTTTAATAATCCAGGATTCTCTCTCTCTTCCTCTCCCTCTCTCTTTCTCCCTTTCTCCCACTCTCAAAATATATAATAATAATCCATTCACTAAAACATTAATAGCTGGATCTTCTCTTGTATAGAAAAATATTTTTTGCTCTAACCATCAGCTGTTATAAATTAGAGCTTTATCTGACACTGACCTACCCTCAGGCTTGTGTTTAACTGACTCACTTCGTTTATCCAGGGATTCCCTGTCATCAAACCAGGGTACTAAAACTTCTGTAGCCCTTATTTCTTTGCCATAGGCTCCAGGTGACTTTTTAAAAAATGCACTTTCCTATTACCATCTAAGGACTTAGTCTTCCTTGGTAATTTTACATAAGGAAGAAATCGGGGTTTTTGTTTTGTTTTTGAGTTGGAGCCTCATTCCATCATCTAAGCTAGAATGTAGTGGCACGCTCACAGTTACTGCAGCCTCAGCCTACTGGGCTCAGGTGATCATTCCACCTCAGCCTTTGAAGCACCTGGTACTATAAGCAAGCACCACCACACCTGGCTAATTTTTTGAGTTATTGTACAGATAAAGTCTCGCCAAGTTGTCCAGGCTGGTCTCGAACCCCTGGGCTCAGGAAATCCCCTCACCTCTTCCTCCCAAAGTGCTGGTGGTTTTTTGTTCCATTAGACAAAAGAGAGGAGACAGAGACAGAGGGAAGGAGGGAGGGTAGGGGGAGAGAGAGAGAGAGAGAGAGAGAGAGAGAGAGAGAGAGAGAGAGAGAGAGAGAGGGAAATCCTTTCTTGAAACAGGGAGAAATATTTCTACCAGGTATTTTTATTGTTTCAGTTTTACACCAAGTCCAACAGAATTCCATACCAAAAGCAGATCTCCTAAAGTCTATTTGGTACTTGCTTTTTACCAAAATCTATTCTCTCTTAAAGAGATCATATTTTTTCAAACATTTTACACACATTCAAATGAGAGAGGCTTTTCCCAGAGGCATTGCCCGTATTTCAGCCAATTTTCTCACTCATGACACACACTTCTATGTGATACATGAAGCCAAATCCTAATGTTGCTCCATATTTTTTTTTTTGCTGTGCTTCCACGATTTTTATTTTGATTCTTTTTTTCTAGAAGTAGACTCAAGTTCCAAAATTTTTATTTTTAAATTCATGTTTACTACATGTTTTCACAGTAGACTATTTGCATATTCCCAAGATTATGTCAAGGGATAATGTTAGTAATTTGTTTTAGAAAACAATAGAAATATTGAATTTTTAAAGATATGTTGCCAAATTTCACCCTCCTAATCCCCAAAGGGATTCAGATAAACACTGTCTGAGTGAGCTGGGAACACTTCCTTGAAAATCTATGGTCCAAATGAGTACATGAAAGCTATATTGCAATGAAATAATTCTCCCCTAGTTTCTATGCTTGTTGGTTTCCACAGAACAGAGTCTAACAGGGAACTCCCTCCATGAGCTTATGCAAAACACATTGTGTTCCTGTAGACCCACACACAACACACTTCCCCTTCGGGCTTTTTGCCAAACACTGGGCTTCCTAGTCGCTTTGTGTTCAGTCAGAGATCCAGGAAGTCCAAAACCAGCCAGAAGAAATGCAGAACAGCTGGTAGAAACAGCTTTAACAGGTGCTTGGGGAACCTTCCATGGCTTCCATCCTGGGAAAGCATGTGTCGTAGCAGAAAGAGCTTGAGCTCTGGTAACAGACTGGCCTGAGGTCACATCCTGGATCTGTCACTTACTGGCTGGGTTTTCTCAGAATAGTTCATGTCTGGGTTTCATTTCCATCTTTTAACTTCTTCATTAAGTGGGAATTATTATCATAATATGATCCGTGGTTGAACCCACTGGTCAAAAGCCACTGGTAGGTCCGTCACTGTCAATCTCAAGTAGAAAATCTGAAAGATTACTGAAGACAGTTTATGTATAGGAACTTTTTTGCTTGAGTTACTTCCTCAGTGGTTAACATCAGCCTTCTTTTCCTCTCTAGATGCAATCTAGAACCCACAAACCTAATTCTGCCCTATAGCGTGTTGGACTTTTAGCTGTTTGAGTACCAGAAAGAAGTAGAAATTATAGCCTAATAATTGCCTTTCTCAATCTTCCTTCTATATTATCAAGGCTGATTCTACATGGAATGAAATGCTTGACTCTATTATTTTACTAGAGAAGATATAATAAGCTAAAATCACCTCACATATATAAAATTTACAGTATGTTAAATGATGATGCAGAGGAAATTGTGCAAGGAAGAAAGTATAGGAGGATTCCCTTCTCCTTCAAGTCTTTCCTTAAATATCTATTTTTTTTTGTCTTGTCTTTGTCAGGCAATTAAATATCATCTTAACGAGGCTGCCCTGATAACCAGATTTATATTAAAAATCATCGTATTCAATCCTCCATAATGTGTTCTACTTTTTCTTTTCTCTATAAAATTTAAGGCTAAGTGTATGGTTGTGTTGCATTTATTGCTTATTATCTGCCTCCACTTACTTCATGAGGACAGAAGTTTTTGTTTACATATTACCAAGATTCTAGAACATTGCATAGCACAAAATAAGTGCTCAATATATAGACATATGAAATGAATGAAAAGTGTAGTCAAGGACAGTCTTTCTGAAAAGTTGACAGTGGGGAAAGATGTCAAGTTGGTGAGGGAGTAAGCCTTGAAGGAGGAAGCATGACTGGAATGTTGATGAAGCAGCAGAGAGGCCACCATGATTGCAGTGGAACAAACAAGATGGCAAATTAAAGATGCCAGATGGCATCAGTACTACAGGTTATTATAAGTACTTTGACTTTTTTTTTTTTTTTGAGTCAAGGTTTCACTCTGTCACCCAGGATGGAGTGCAATGGCACAATCATGGCTCACCACAGCTCACCACAGCCTCGACATCCTGGGCTCAGGTGATCCTTCCACCTCGCCTCCTAAGCTGCTGGGACTACAGGCAACAGGCACACACCACCAAGCCTGGCTAATTGTTTTGATTTTTTTGTAGAGATGAGATCTCGCTATGTTGCCCAGGCTGGTCTTAAGCTCCTGGTCTCAGGTGATCCTCCCCTCTGGGCCTCCAAAAGTGCTGGTATTTCAGGAATAAGCCACCGCACCTGGCCCACTTTGGCTTTTAGTAAGACTGATAGGGAACTCCATTGAACATTTTAGAGCAGAGGTGTAATATGATAGGATATGCTTTTCAAAGGCTCACTCAGTCTGGTTGTTCTGTTTGAATAGACTGCAGGGAGCAAGAGCAGAAATAGGAAAGCCATTTAAGAAGCTGTTGCAATAATCCAGGAGAGAGATCATTATTTGGCTGGGCTGGTAGCAGTACAAAGTGGTTAGAATCAGTACACATTCTGAAGGTAGAGTTGATAGAATTTTCTGAAAGATTAGGCAGGAAGTACCAGAGAAAGAAGTTTAGAGTGACTTTAAGGCATTTGACCTATGTAAGTGATTGGACATAGATGCCATTAACTAGATGTAAAGACTGTGGGAGACATTCTTGAAGGGATGGAAATGGTGTTGGAAATAAAACTTTTCTCCCAGATTTCCCAACACACACACGCACCAACACACATGTCCACACACATGCACACTCGTGTACACGCACACACGCATACACACACACACACACACACACACATTCTGCATTACCTCTGTTGACTACTAAGCCTGCAAAGGTAAGGATTAAATTCTAGAGCCCATATTTGCATCCTTTGAACTCAGGCTGCTTGGCAAAAGCATGTCCCCACTTTTTTCTATGTGTGTTTTTTATTTTCCTAAACTGGTAACGTGGAGTACTCCTAGCAATAACAGATACTTAGAGCTGAAAAGACTCCTTAAAATCATTCGAGCATGGTACTTACCACACAAAATTGAATTTCCCTATCCAAAGATGCCATTGATTGTAACATATACCATTATTTTTTTCACTGCTAAGAAAGAAAAACAATAGTCATTTGAAATATGACTAATGTTTTCTTATTTCTTATCTATGACTTAACATGGACATAGATTTGTAAAAATTCATATACTCTTCTGCAAATGTAAAAAGGAAAATATAAACAAAGTAAATTAGTGAAGGTATTCCTAGAATGTTCTATTTTATTAGATTATTGATTATATTTTATTCAGTGTTTTAAAGCCTTCACTTATGCAATTCACTTAAGTCTGAATATTATGCCCCTTGAAAGTATTAAGTTCATCATTTTGTCAATAAATTTTAGGAAACATGGGTAAGAAAAGTAGAAAAGGGAAAGCAGATAATAGGCCAGAAGTCAAGAGCAGAAATAAGGAATCGATTTTGTCTCTCCTGTTACCAGATTATATTTAAGTCTAACACTTATTTTAGATCAACAATTAAAACTAGTTAGATTGTATACAGCCAGTGTGGGTTGTAGATAAACCATATATAATTGTATAAATAATTGTATGAATGTCTTTGGGCCCTACAACTTCTTTGTATCTAGAGACTGGGTTGAAAAACACATTTTGTTTCAAACCTATATTAATCGTGTAACACGGTACTCCCAAATTTAGAAGTCTAAAACAACCAACATTTATTGCCTCACAGTTTCTATGGGTCTTACTACCCAGGTAAGTGGCTTACCTGGGTAGTCCTGTCTCAGATACTTTCTAAGACTGCTGTCATCTGCTGTCTTGGGGGATGGAGATTCCCTTTCCCAGCTCACCCACAAGGTTAGTGGCAGGCCTCAAGGGTCTCACTGGAAACTTCAGCTCCTAGCCACTTGGGCCTCTTCATAGGGCTGCTCACTACTGGCAGCTGACTTCTCCTGAGCCAGTGATCCAGAGAGAGAAAGAGAAAGTGAAAGCCTGAGAGAGAAGCTGCCCTGTCATTTATGCAGTATGTTATGGGTCACACCGACCAACCCTGCTACCATGTGAGGTAGGACCACATAGACATAAGACAGAAGGTGGGCATCATTGGAGACTATTTCAGAGGCTGACTCCCACAAACCCAGTCCTAACAATGTTCATGTTTTTCTGCACAATAACTTTCAGTATACCATCAAAAAAATTTGTTAAAAGACTGTTTCACTATTGCCTCCTCTATAAGGAAGCTGGGAGAAAAGACTTTCTGCCAAGCTACCAACACCCATTTTGCATTTGACATTGGCATTGTCTTGAACAAACTATTTCCTTTTCTTAACATTCCCAAAACCAATCTAATGCAAAACACATAGTAAAGAGTCTACAAATATTTGTTGAATGAATGAATGTGTCAGACAATCTTATCTAATTCCTTCATTCCATATTAGTCCATGGTTTCCCAGCCCTTGAAAAACCCTGGCTATTAAAGCAATCATGCTTCCTAGTTGCTGAAATTGCCTGGTCATCAGTGGCAGATGGAAATGTACGTAAGGCAAGAAAGAGGCAGGCCTTGTAAGGATGCAACATAAGAGCAGAGAATGCACCCACCCCCATAGTGTTATTGAGAGGTGTTGCAAAGTCCACCTCCACCAAAATACCCTCTTTTTTACACCTGTCACTACTGCTACCTGACCTAAAATTGGACGTTGCCTTTTAAAAAGGAATAAATGCTTTTGAGAAGGGAAGGAAAAGTTCAACTCCTCCCCTCAATTTGCTAGCGAATCAGGAATGATCTGGCAAGCACCACTTTGAAATTTCCCATGAGTACTGGCCCTGAGACAATGAGATAAAGAATAAACACAAGCCGGGCTCGGTGGCTCAGCCTGTAATCCCGCGCTTTGGGAGACTGAGGTGAGTGGATTGCCTGAGCCCGTGGGTTCGAGACCCACCTGAGCAACTTGGCAAGACCTCATCTCTACAATAAATCAAAAAAATTAGCCGGGCATGGTAGCGCATGCCTGTAGTTCCAGCTACTTAGAAGGCTGAGGTGGAAGGATTGCCGGAGCCCAGCAGATCAAGACTGCAGTGGCCAGGAGCAGCCACTGCACTCCAGTTTGGGTGACAGAGTGAGACTCCAACTAAAAAAAAAAAAAAAAAAGAATAAGCACACTTCAATATGAACCAAGAAGAGAGAGAACTAGGAAGTACAAGGACAAGGATGATAAGAGTATAGATCTACTGTCTCTCAACACACACACACACACACACACACACTCTCTCACTCACATAGAAAAGGATACCTGGGGCCAGGTGCAGTGGCTCAGGCCTGTAATCCAAGAACTTTGGGAGGCTGAGGAGGGAGGATTGCTTGAGTCCAGGAGTTCGAGACCAGCTTAGGCAACATAGTGAGACCTTGTCTCTAAAAAATATTTTAAAAATTACCCAGGCATGGTGGCACATGCGTGTAGTCCCAGTAACTCAGGAGACTGAGGTGGAAGGATCACCTGAGTCCAGGAGGTCAAGGCTGCAGTGAGCACTGATTGTGCCATTGTTTTCCAGCCTGGGCAACAGAGTTAGAATCTCCCAACTCAAAAAAAAATTTTTGAAGAGTATGTTAATTGTTTATATACATTATTTTCATAAGTGTATGACATATTTTCTTTTTTATGTTTTAATTCTCTGAAATTAGAATGCAATTAAAATTAATGTGGGAAGTCATACCTTTCCTCAACAATAACAATATAATATCTCTCCTCAACAGTAACAATAACAAAAGTCTGATATAAAATCAATGGTACATATTAGAATTCTAAAATTCAGCGCTTGCTCCTTCCCAGGCAGAACGTTATGCTCCAGGAGGGTGTCTTTTATCATTATCTTTCTATACCTAATTGGCCCAAGAACAGACTTTAGCGTCAGGAAAGTCAGTTTCCACCCCACCACTTCCTAACACTGTGAACTTGAACTTCTTCAGGACTTCATTTTCCACATCTGAGGAGCAGAAATAAGAAGAGACTGTCCCTCATTGGGGTGCAATGAAAATGAGTGAAAAGAGCACTTCATTAATTGGAAATCATTGTGCAAATGTAGTTGGTGATCCTTGCTGAAATGCTGAGTTGGTGCTGATGCCCCAAGGAACAACCTTTGCTGCTCCCTAGTGGTGGTATGTTCTGGGAGCATTTCTCTTAGAAATAAATCATCTTTCTTTCATCACTCTTTGAGGAGATGCTTTTCTGTTGATATGCTTGATATAGTGTGTAGAACGACTGTGTGAATTCATTGCATAACGAATACATAGTGAATAATCTAAGCAGGGAAAGGTTAAGTATTTTGTGATCGTACATCCTCAACTTTCTCCATTTCTCCATCCTTGTTTGCCTAAATGTCCTCAGTGCTCTCCATGTATTCAGACCCATTTCCTTCCTCTTTATATCTTTGTGAGCATGAAGGTTTGGTGAGAGGAGCAAAACTATAAGTGAATTTGTGCTGTAAGCACTTTGTCAATTCACGTTTATGTTCTGTTAACTGTAAAACTGTAGGTCTTCTCTTTTCTAGCTTGCATTATCCTTAAAACTAAAAATTAAAATATTTTAAATAAAAAGTTACTTAAGTGCAGCTCTTCCTAAAATCCCTTTCCTTTTGCCAACACAACTGTTTTTCCTGAGGACAAAAGTCATCTTTATTCTGAACCTGGTCCTTGCCCCTGTATGCTTCTGCTATGTATGCATATCCACGCCAAATGAATGCAAACAACAAATAAAGAAGATGTGTTCTTAAATGCTGATTGAAAACCTAGCATTAAAGAGCCCAAGTAGATCATGTTTTGGGTCTCATAATACTTGAACTTTAAAATTATATTTATTTTTGGTTGACATCCCTTAACTTTTAGCGATAAAAAAAAATGGGATAATAAATTCTACTGATACTATTCCCAAATTTTGTTTCTGCTTGAAAAGTCTTTTGACATCCAGGTTCAATAACAACTAAACGCTGTGTGTGGTCTCTTGGGTCTGATACTTAATCTTAATCCTAAACTAGATTCTTTGGGGAGAAGAAGACATATGACAGATGACAATTGTGTTTCATCTTATAATTGAACATATGGAGTCTTTCTTCCTCCTCTTGAAGGGTGACATGTTTTCTGCTCCAACAAAAGCATCCTAGTATTTTACTATGCTCTTACAGTTTCAAGCAATCTAAAATATTTTTCTTTTGCTATTGATTTTTATGTGGAACTTTTCCAGATGTTAGATTGAAGATTTTAGTTGAATCTTGCAGACTGAACTTTTCTCTAAAAGCTTAGGGTATTGGTTTCAATTTCTGAAAATATGATACATAATTAAAGATTTTGGTTTTTATGAATAACTTCTGAGAAAGTGCATCTGACTAAATGTGTTCATCTACTTATATAGGTCTCTACACTACTTATATAGTGTAGAGAACAGTGTGCAGCATGTAATAGTGACATATAATTGCTAACTGTATTTTTATAATAGACATTGCAATAGCTAAGCATTTGAAATGGGCATATATACATTGCTAGACATCAGTATTATATATTTTGTTGAATAAAGTTCTATAAAATTAATATAACTCTATGCAAATTATTTCCTTTAAAAATCAATGCAGGCAAGATTTTTTTGGAAAATCCTTGTTGCTCCCAAAATTCATATGTTGAAGCCCCAAATCCCCAGTACTATATGAGGAGATACTGTGACTATTTAGAGATAAGGCCTTTAAACAGATACTTAAGATTAAATGTGGTCTTCTGGGTGGGCCCTCCTAATTCAAATGGCTCTGTCCTTATAAGAAACAGCGCCAGGGTTGTGCACACACAGAGGAAAGGTCATGTGGTGAACACAGTGAGAAGACAGCCATGTGCAACAGGGATATTTACTTTCTTAGATATTCAGCCATGATACATGCTTTTAAAATCTCTGTATATATTCAACTACTTCAACTTTAAAACTACCAAAATGACATATTGACAAGCAGCCCTAAAATCAAACAACACTTTAACCCAGGGATGAAATTTTAGCCATTAAGCATGAGGAAAAAAACATGGTTTAGCCACCTCCTCAGAGTTCTCTCTAGAAATACAAGGATAATCTATATCAGGTTGTAGGTTTACTTGGGCTTTGCTAGGGCTGCCATAGTTTACTAGCATAGTTTACAGACAAGATGGCTTAAACTAAAGAAATTTATTTTCTCTCAGTTCCAGAAGTTAAGCCAAAAAGCAAGATATTGGTTTGTTTTCTTGTGACTTTTCCCTCCTTGGCTTGCACATGACTGCCTTCTGGCTGTGTCCACCACATGGCCTTTTCTCCATGTGTGCACATTCCAGTGCCACTTCTTATAAGGAAATCAATCATTTGAATTAGGAGGGCCCACCCATATGACCACATTTAATTTTAAGTATCTCTTTAAATAGAGTCATAGTATCTCCCATATAGTACTGGGGACTTAGGGCTTCAACATATGAATTTGGGGGGACACAATTGAGCTCATAACACAACCATGTTCTAGTCTATGTTTGTCTGGTCATAATATATGTATATTTTTTGAGTTGGAGTCTCACTCTGTGGCCCAAGCTGGAGTGTAGTGGCACACATGCTCCCATCCACCACAGCCTCGACCTGCTGGGCCTTCCAAGTAGCTGAAACTACAGGCATGCGCTACCACACCCAGCTAATTTGTAGAGACGCGGTCTAGTTGCCCAGCTGGTCTTGAACCCCCGGGCTCAGGCAATCCACTTGCCTCGGCCTCCCAAAGTGCTGGGATTACAGGCTGAGCCACCGAGACTGGCCAATAATTACATTTTAAAAATCAAGTTTTAATTTAAACTTTCTTGTTATTAGAAACATAACCTATCATAAGACTCAAAATCCAGGATTTTAAAATCAGAAGAACTTATATTTCTGATCTAAAGAATTAAAATAGTACAATGTGTATTTGCCCCGAATACAATTTAGTATCTCAGCAACAGGAGGAAGATATGAAGAATGCATCTGTAGGATCTGATATCAAAATCCTGAATTTAGGCAAACTAGATTCTATATAATCAACTATAAGACTCTGGAAATTTTATGAATTCTGATAAAAGCAAATATACAGTGGCTACCACTTTTCCAATTTCAAATAATTCCTAAAAATTTGTAACTTATAGCTGAATCACACTGTGTAAATAGTACTTGAAAAGTATCAACATAAACCTTTTCAAGGAATTCTGTGCCTTATTTCAAATGGCAACTGATACTACAATTCTTAGAGTTCATCTAGTTTAGTACTATCCAGTAGAAATATAGTGGGAATAATATATGTATTTTTTAAATGTTCTAGTAGCCACATTCAAAAACTAAAAAAAAAATAACTTTATTCATATATTTTATTTAACCCACTATATTCTAAATATTTTCATTTCAGCATGTGATCAATTAAAATTATTAGAATTTTTTTGTTGCTTTGGTCTAAGTATTCAAAATGTGGTGTTTATATTATACATACAGAGTTTTTAAGTTCAGGCTAGCCACATTTCAAGTGCTCAGTAGTCACATGTGGCTAGTAGCTGCTATATAATAAGCACAAATCTAGATAACGATTCAGTGGTCAACAACACATGATACCAGGCACAAATCTGTTCTATTCTTTCCTATTTTATTTCTGAAACAATTATATTTATTTATTTTTAAAAATCTTTTCAGATGTTTTTAAGCTATGTGCATAGAAGATTTCAAATCAACTGCCTTGTACAAAAGCGACATAGCTTGCTCAAATAATAAAAATTTTTAAAGTAGGAAGGCTCTAGATTTGGTTAACTCAAAGGGTTCACAATGACATTAAAAGCCCCAGGTTCCTCTCTTCGTTCCTTAGCATCACGGTAAATACTTTTATAGTTAAAAGGTGGCTGCCACAGCTCCTGGGATTATATTCAACAGAAGGAAAAGGGTTGCTTCTCTTTCAAGCCTCTTTCTAAGAGATAGAAATTGTTTCCCAGAAAATATCCACTTAATACAAAAGAAGACAGTAAAGAGGGAACAGAGGAACACAAAATAAATACATGAGACAAATAGAAAACAAATAGCAAAATGGCATACATAAATTTAAATATATCAATAGTAGCATTAAATGTGAATGGACTAAACAATCCAATTAAGAGGCAGAGATTGTCAGATTTGTCCTGGTTTGGATGATAAATTATGGCCTACCTAGGCATAATATAGTTTTACTTGGTTTTAATGTCACTAATAGGTAACAACTTATATTAAAATTCCAATTCCAATAATACATTAGTAGAAATTTCTCAAGTACAATTCTAAAAAATTATGTACACAAGCTGATATCTATTTAAAGTTTTTGAGTAAAATCTTTTTCATTCTGGGAGTCAAGAAATTGAAAAGTCAGGATATTGAATGGTCATTGATACGGACATTAACTTCACCAAGATAATCATAGGAGTTGAGGCAGAAAAAAAAAGACTGTGAACTGGGTGCCAAAATCTCCGTAAATGAGTGACAGTGTCCATGAACTTGAGGTGACAGAGACTGGGATTAGACAGTAGAAGAGACAGATCATTTAAGACACTATAGTTAGTGTCTATTATCTACTAGTTATTGTAGTAAGCACTCAGGAAAACACAGTAATAAAATGTAGTCTCTGTCCATAAAGGGAGTACAGTGCAACAGGGTAGACAGCTTTATAAAGAAATGAATACAATACAATGATACAGGTGTTTACAATTAAAGTAAGCTCCTGGATCAAAAGAGGAGAAAGAATCAATCTACCACCTGGAGGATGGGACAATCAAGAAAGCCTTTAGAGAGAAAGGTAGCATAAGAGCTATTTGTTCTGTCTTGTGATTAATTCATTATGATATTTTCTTTGTAGAAACATAGATAGTAGAAGTCAGGTGCTGAGAAAGTTGAACCAACTACCAATAATGATGGTGGTAATTCAGTCAAGTGTGGAGGCTGAAGTTAAACAGTAATCTCTAACAACAGCTCAAAAAAATGGTTGGCACAAATCATTTCAGACAAGTGACAGAGGATCACAACAGTTGGGCAGAGACAGCAAGACCCAAGTATTAGCAAATATTTGAAAATCCAGCCAATTATGTCTGGGAGAGCAGAAAAAGGAGACTAACAAGGAAAAAGCAGAACCCCAATCCTAGCTGAGGATGGGTCTACTTGGTGGGTGACTGTAAAAGGAACTACACATAAGAAACCAACACTAAAGGGTTGTTTGTATAAATCCTTACCCAGAATGTCCATTATTCAAGCAGGCACTACACAATGGCTAAAGCCCCACAATTGGTTATTATGTATTATTATGAAGGTTGTAAAACTAGAATAATTTGGCTTTATTTTAAGAGTCTTTGATACCTGGGAAACTAAAGTGACTACCAAAATTAAAAAGATTTCCCAAAATCTTAAATGTGATACCAATATCTGGGTATATTATATTAGAATTGCCTTTGAGAAACTCTTACTTAATATATTATGAGAATCGGCATTTCATAGTGAGTTGTATCTTATTCATGAAATTATTATTACCAGCAAAAACTTCACTTGGATTACATAATTTATTGTCCAGATAGGGATACTTTTGGAAGTAAAAGTTGATCCTATTAACAAGTACCCCAGGACAAGAAACTTAAATTGGCAGTGTCCTGGGCATACTAACAACCTTCTATACCTGCCACCTCAGCTTCCCATTCCTATGATTAGACTCTGAATAACATCAACACCCAAAACTGCTCCACTCCTAAAAACCCACTCTGTAAAACAGTGCTCTCATCCTCCCAGTTTTCCACAGCCTGGAACTATTCATCCTCTTGGCTGGCATCCTCTATAGACTTTACTCCCTTTCTATCCTGTTTAGCTTTCATGCCATCAAGTCAATCACATTGCCAAAATCTCAAAATCCTTTGACTCTTGTTCTTTTCTCCGCCTCCTGGCAAGCCACAATCCTGGATAAATGGAGCCATTCACCTTCTTTGCATCTGTATGATAACTACTGAACTTCAGGAGGAAAATGACGCAGCTCAACGGACTCTATAAGTTCACCATCACCAACGTGAAATGTGTCTTGACACTTCTTGGTAATCTTCCTCTAGCTCGGCTTCTGCTACCACCAGTCTACTAAAGTTGATCTTACCCTCATCACCATTGACCTTGATAATGACAACATTGCTAGTTATAATGGTCAATTTTGGGTCTTCTTATGTACGACCTTCTAACAGTATTTAAAACAATTGACAGCCTTTGAATGCTTCAACATTGGCTTTCATGACATCTTGAGCTACGTCTTCCTTGGGACAGTTTCTTCTCACTCTGCAATTACATTCCCCAATTCATCACAATCAGGAGATGCCACTGTCATAGATATGAATGGTCAAACTTTCATCTCCAGGCAGATTCTTTGAATCATCCCCACTAATGATTTTCTCCAGACCTCTGATGTAATTGTCCCAAATAGAGTTATCTGTGCCCCCTTTATCATCTGCCCCTATTCCAGTGTTCCCATCTCATTACTCAAAACTAGAGCTACGTACAATTCTTTCCTGTCTTATACTTGTGCCATATTCTATCATACACTGATCCTGTTGATTCTACCTCCTAAATGTTTATTGAGCCCACCCTCTTCTCAACCACTATTGCCCTCACTCTAATCTAAGCAGCTATCCATTTCTCTTGCAGTCATTTCTTTCATCCCTATACCACCTTCCAATCCATTCTCCATGCAGACATTTTTCTTGTTTTGTTTTTTAAAGCAAATCTGTTGAGTTAAAACCTTACTTCAAACTCTTTTGTGGTTTACTGTTGCCCTTAGAATTAAAACTAAAATCCCTGGGACCCTATTTAAGTAGACTCATTTCAATACCCTAGCTTTATCACTTCTCCTCACTTTGTATATTTGAAATATACAAAGATTGGGGCTGGGTGAGGTGGCTCTCACCTGCAATCTCAGCACTTTGGGTTTTTTTGTTTGTTTTTTATTTATTTTAAAATTGTAGGGTACAGTTAAGGGTTAATCTCAGCCCTTTGGGAGGCCAAGGTGAGAGGATCACTTTAAAGCCAGGAGCAAGATCATCCTGGGCAACATAGTGAGACCCTGTCTCTACAAAAAATTAAAAAATTAGCCGTGCATGGTGGCACACACCTATAGTCCCAGCTACTTAAGAGACTGAGGTGGGAGAATTGCTTGAGTCCAGGAGTTGGAAGCTGCAGTGAACTATGATCCTGCCACTGCACTCCAGCCTGGGCAACAGAATAAGACCCTGTATCTTATTTTTTTTCCTTAAGAAATATACAAAGTTTCTTTTAGCTGTTCCATAGACTGTAATTGTTCCTCCTTTTTGGCCTTTGCATATACTGGTTTCTCTTCCTGATATTTTCTCTCCTTCTCTATCTCTTACTCTACAAATGCTTACTTTGTTGAAAGATATCAGTTTAAAAATTGCTTCCATCAAGAAGCTTTTCCCATTCCACCCACAGTCCCTAGGTAGATCGTTCTCTCATAAAACTTTAATTCTCTCTTGCGTGATCAACTATCCCTCATCTCTCTTCTCTACTGAATCAACCTCATGGACATATAATTATAGTATTTGTGTAGAAGTGGTCCCTTTTCGCCACGATTACTGTAGGAAAGGGATTGAAAGTAGCAGGAAACTGTGGGGAGGGGGGTGGCGGGTGGGTAGCTGGAATTGTCAGTAGTCGATATACACCTGGGGAAGGGGAGACACACCTCATCAATAAGGGTACCTGCACAATGAACATTTGTATACCTAACTCTGAATTGTACCCCACAAATTCAAAATCAAAATTAAAAGAGAAATATATATATATATATATATATAGTATTTGTAATACAAATTAAAACAAAACGTCAATAACACCTCTGGACTTGCTTTTACCACTAGCCACCACCCTATTCTCTGCTCTCCTTTTAGAATAGTGATTGTCATCTGGGGGCAATTTCGTTTCCCCAAACCCAAGAGGCATTTAACAATGTCTACAGACAATTTTTTTGTCCCAAGTAGAGGGAGAGTGCTACTAGCATCTGGTGGTAGAAGCCCTGGGTACTGTTAAACATCCCGCAATGCCCAGGACAACCCCCACAACAGATAGTTATTCGTCCTAAAATGAGTGCTAATGTTGACAAACCCTGCTTTAGAGCACATCTCTTTAAAAGGGTTGTCTCTGTTCCACACCTCCAGTTCTTTCCCTCATTCTCTCTTGAATCCATGCCAGTGTGGCTATGCTCCTACCACGTTCTCCCATGTGTCTTTGTCAGAGTAATAATCCAAGATCTAATGGTCACTCAGCTTTCATCATGCTTGACCTATCAACAGCATTTGACCCACAGGATGATAGGCAGCTAGTGTCCTAAACATAACTTCTTTTCTTCTTCCCGGGGCTACTACATGTATCTCCGTCTCAGTTTTAGCTGATGTCAACTTTATTTTTCCAACGGTCGGAACAGCCATCTGTGCTTCCATCTAATTTGCCTGCTAATTGTATTAGTTCTTTCTTCAAAATCTATCTGGGATTTAATTACCACTCCCACTTTCCACTGCTGTCGCTCTGGGCCATACCATCCTCATCTTTCATCTGGTGTTGAGGTCCTACTAATATGACTAAGCCAGAAATGATGGTGGCATTCTTATTTTTTTCTGTCTAATATTTTCAATCTATTCAACTGATTCCCACATCCTGTTGATTTTACCTCTATGTTGTCTCACGTAAATCTCTTATCTTCCATGTCCTCAGACCTATGAGTGGGTGAATACAAAATCTTCATAAGCTCATTCATGGCTTCTTGCCATTCTAATGCAGTCTTTGTATTATTGCCAACTTTGTATTTCCAAACAATCACAGAACCTTCAAGGATAACGTCTACATTTCTTAATATGTCATAAAATATCATAATCTTCTGAATGAAGGTAGAAAGAAATTTGGTACATAATTCTTAATATATTGATCTAATAATCCAAGCCCCCGGGGATCACTTCACATGATGGATTACACTCACCTGAGTGGGTGAATGAACCCCTTAGAGCGATTCAGCCCAAATGGAGCAGTTTTATCAATCTTAAGAGTCAATAGGAGATCCCAGATTTAGAAGCAGAATGGAGGCGTTTTGGAGAAAGTGGTACGTTTACACAAGGAACAAATGACATAGAGGCAAAATCAGATTATAGCAAATTCAAGGAACTGAAACAACTTATATCTATATTGAATATTTTTAGGTATATTCATACAGTTTCAGAATCTTCAAGCTTCCTTTGGGAGAATTGTGAAACAAGAAGAGAATAAATGAAAATATAATCATTATAGTGCATACCTGTTCCTTTCTGTCTGTCTGAAATAGCAAGGCTAGTGATAAACACTTGATGGAAGATGAATCCACATCTCTGTGGGAACATTTCTCATTTCTTTTCTTTTCTTTCTTTTTTTGTTTTTGAGTTGGAGACTCACTCTGATGCCCAGGCTAGAGTGCAGTGGCACGCTCACGGTCACAGCACCATTGACCTGCTGTGTTCAGGTAATCCTTCCACTTCAGCCTTCCAAGTAGCTAAAACTACAGGCGTGAGCCACCAAACCCAGCTAATTTTTTGATTTATTGTAGAGACGAGGTCTTACCATGTTGCCCAGGCTGGACTCAAACCTGTGGGCTCAGGCAATCCTCTTGCCTCAGCCTCCCAAAGTGCTGGAATTACAGGCGTAAGCCACCACGCTCAGCTTTGTTTCTCATTTCTAAGACACAAGCTTACTTGTGACTAGCATTTTTGAGGACATACTCAAGCTCAGAAAGGTGCTCGATTAGCTAAGTACCTCAAGAGAATGAACCAAGGAGATGACACATCGATATTACCATTATTAGTCACTTTACAGTTTATATTTTCAGTAGATTACCTGTCCTTACTTTGCTTCTTAAAATATGAGGACTGCAGAACAAATATATCCATATTACAGGAAAGGCAACAAAGGTCCTACAAGATGGAGTGTCTTGGCCAGGATCTCAAAGCTAGTACAAAACTCTTTTTGCCATTAACGCATAAAGTCTTATCAAATCTAGACTCTAAAACTATGGGACAATTAGTCAGAATAAACATCTTTTTATTATTATTATTTTAGAGACAGGGTCTCACTCTGTTCTGTGGCAGGAATAGAGCTCACTGCAACCTTGAACTCCTGGGCTCAAGCAATCCTCCCATCTCACCTCCAAAGTAGCTAGGACTACAGGCACATGCCACCATGTCTGGCTTATTTTTTGTAAAGTAAATGGTCTCATTATGTTGCCCAGATTGATCTTGAACTCCTGGGCTCAAAGAATCTCCCTACCTCAGCCTCCCAAATTGCTGGGATTATAGGTATGAGCTACCACAGTAGGGCCTCAGATTAAATACCTTCAAATGAAAGTAGTTGTGTCATGGTCTGTAAGCAAAAGGCCTCTATAAAACTGGAGTAATGCCATGTTTTCTTTGTTAATACTTTATAGTTATACTTAACAACATTTCTACACTTTCAACCCATCATGAGCTCCTTGAGGACAGTGCTTAGGTCATATTTATCTCTGTCTTCTAACAATGTGTTTCTGCCATTCGGGCAGAAAAGACTCCATAAAATTTTATTGAATTGAATAAATATTTATAATTCACATGATGAAAAAATGCCTAGTGTCTAAGCACTGTTTATTTTCTCTTATCAATAAATGTCAGCATTTTTTTTTCCTTTCCTTGCTTTCTATTTCCTATAAAAACCTAATGATGACTGGTCAAGGATATTTTCTCTACTACTGGCTATGAACCTTGCCTTTTTAAATTCAAATTTGGCAAACACTCAAAGACACTGTGATAATCTTAATATGTTTCTCTTAGAAGTGTGAAAAGTATCTAGAGCAAGAAGTTAACATATTTAGAAGCCAAAAAATAGAACTCTTGATTCTAGTCAATAAGTATTTATTTTGAGGAGTAAAAAAGAAAACTGGAAGAATCAGAGAGGGGAAGAGGAAAACAGAAATAAATAGCATGGAGGTATTGAGGAAATAAGATTTTTGAAGCTATAAGCCCCAGACAAAAAGATAGGCAATGCTATTATTTTTGTAACATAATTCTAATAATTTAAAAAGCCTTGTGTAGACAGCAATATGTATTTATTTCGTGGCAAAGATATAATTTTCAAAAATAAACAAACATTTGATTTTGCTTTCCCTATTTTTAATGAATTAACAAAGGTCTTTGACCCCTCCCCCTTTAACCATTATTTCTCTAATCCAGGTTTAGGGCAAAATAATATTTACAGATTTGCAAGAAAACACCGCCTTCAAGCAGATTTTAGGCAATTTTATAATGTGCAATCAAACATACAATGAAATGTCAATTCCACTCCGTTTTGACTTTTATCTGTGGACCATGAAGTCCCTCACTTAAATCTTTGGGGGCTTGGTTTTATTGTTTAAACCTATTAAAACGTGAAAATGGTAGATGATTGCCCGGATCCTTTCTAGCTTTGCCGCTCTAGGAACGATTCCTCGTGTCCATTCGTTTCCAGCATCGGTGCTTTGCGCACTTTTAGCTACATTCCGGCCTCTGGGGACAGGCTGCCAGGGCCACAGGCGATTGCTCCCGCGGCCTGGGGTGGCCGCACCTTGAGGGCAGGAGCAGATCGGCGGGCGTGCAGGCCTGCATTTGGGGATCGCAGGCATGGCATCCCTTCCTTCCCAAGTTCCGTCCCAGGAGCGCCGGCTGGAGCCCAGCCCGCCTTCCCTTTCAGCCCTGAGGCTGCAAGTTAGCGTCAAAAGCCGAGCGGGGCGGGGCGCTGGGCGGGGGAGGCGGGGGCCGTCGGGTCACGTGACAGGCCAGGCGCCCGCCCCGGCCCACGCGACTTCCTGAACCTGACCGGCGAGCCGCGCCGCCTCCCTCCGCACGTGGCGTGATCGCCGCCGCCTCTCCGCTCGACCCCGGGAACCCCGCCTGCAGCCATGGCTCCCGCCCAGCTCGGTGAGACCCCGGCGGAGCGGCGCTGTCTTCCTCCTGGCCCCGCGGCCCCCACGTCCCCGCGATGGCGGCGGCGGCCGGCGGGAACCGCGGGACTCGGGGGGCCGCGCTGGGGGACGGCGAACCCGAGCGCCCCGGTCCTGCCCCAGCCCCGGCGGGCCTCTCCCCCCAGCTGAGCGACTCGCGGGTGTGTGTGACCTGGGGAGCCCCCGGGACAGGCCTGCGAGCGGTGGGATGGCCCTGCCATTCGTGGCTCTCCTCCCCCAGGCCCTCTCCCGGGGCCTTGGAGGACACAGAGTTAATGTACTTGCGAGTAATGAGAACAAAATGCCTTCTCTTGCAGCCTTATTGAGTGTCTCTGACAAAACTGGCCTTGTGGAATTTGCCAGAAGCCTAACTTCTCTCGGTTTGGGGCTAGTCGCTTCCGGAGGGACTGCAAAAGCTCTCAGGGATGCTGGTCTGGGAGTCAGGTAAGGTACAGCTAGTTTGTACGTCCTTCAGAAAGGAATATATTCCAGGCACTGCGAGTAAAGTCACCTTATTTACTTCTGCCAATCACGCTGCGAGGATGGTAGACTACTGACTCGCTTTATGGAAGGGGGGAAAGTGAACCTGTAGGAACTTCTGAACAAGTTTGCAGAGTTGAGAAAGGGAGAGCTAGGATTGGAACCTGGGTTCCTGATTTTAGAACCCTAGTTCTTAGCCCTTCCTTGAACAAATTAACTTAGGTGGGCCATTTGTTATGCAAGAGAAACTCCAGTTGTAGTTCATATGATCTGCTTTGACTGGCTATTTAGTAAAACTGTTGACATCATGAAGGTTCCAGTCTACCTCTCTTCCCTTAGAATCTCTGGTAACCACAGGAAGGATTTCAAATCATTCATTCCCTCATTCACAAGCTCTTCATTACCCGGCTAGTCGTTGAGAAGAGGGATGTACAGAAAATAGTCAGGACGCCATTCCTACCCTCAAGGACTGGCTTGGGCGGGAAACGGAGTAACTACTTACTGAAAGGGAGAACATGAACTATTTAATAAACAGTGAGAGTTCACGGGAAGGACAGGACATACCCAACCCTGAAATATATTTTAGAAAAGGGATGAAAGATCTCTGAACTATTGCTTTGTTAAACTCTGGTGTGTACACGTGGCTCTTTGAGCTATGGCTGCCATGTTTCTTGGCTTTGCCCCGCCCCATCTTGGGGAGGTGAATCTTCTCTCTCTCATTTACTTTCTAAATAAACTTTGCTTAAAAACTTAAGAAAAGAAAAGAAAGATCTCCGCCTTTGTTTATGCAGGAAAAATTTGCTTCTTGCCCTCTTGATGATTGTAGAGGTTATTACCTTTCCTTGTAGTTCTGTGCTATGTGAGCGGTGCATGCCTCAGGTAGTATGGAAATTGGGCAAGATCAGATGGCAAGAGTGCCTTACTTTATTAAGTAATGCTTCATATTTTCTGAAGTCTTTTTGCCTCTTGTCTTTTTGGTTCTCATAGGAACCTTGTGAGAATCATGGAAGGAAGGTGGGTAGCCTCTTTTCTGATCAGCAGCAGTATGAGAATTCTAAAGTCCAGATCTGGATTCTTTCCATTGGGCCAAGTTGGGGCCCACTGTTGTGCTTGGAACCCCTTTTAAATGAGCAGAATCCTCATGCGTGGCCTCTTTCTTCCCCTGCTAAACTTTGTATTATGGAAGTATTTCAGACATCATAAAAAAGAGAAAAATACAATAAGCCCTCTTGTCTGGTAACTGTCACCTAGTTTAATTACTGATCAGCTGGTTTAGTCTTGCTTCTGTACCTCTACCCACTCCTTGCTTACCTCCATTATGATGATCTTTAAAAATTAAAATTTGTGTTTCTCTTCTATTAAAGGATGAGAGTGTTTACCATGATTTGTTTATTAAAAGCACAGCACAATAAAGTTAATTGAATGAAGTATAAACAAGCTGGAGGGGTGTTTTACATATATTAGCTCACTATAGTCCTTACAACAACTTTTTAGCCTAGTTAGTATTATTCCCATTTGATAAGGAAATGGAGGCACAAAGAAATTAAGTAACTTGCCCAAGATCACACAGCTAGTAAGAGGCCAAGATTTTGTAGGACTAGGAAAGTATGATACCCTTCCTCCTCGTCATAAGCATCATGGCTGATACTTTTTATAACAAAAGGCTAACGAGGGAAAACAAATTTATTAAATCGAAGCTCTGTATGATAAGGGAGCCTTCAGAAAGAAGACTCATAGATGCGGGGAAAACCATCCATTTTTATGCTTAGGTTCAATGACAAACGGACAGCAATGTAGTACTATGACTGGAGAAAAAGGATAGGATCTAATACTAGTAAACTGAGATGGGGAAAGAAAGACTAGGACTAGACTAGGAAGACTTGTCTGTTCAGATTGTTCTTGGTCTTTCTATGTAGCATTCCTTTCTCCTGAAGGTCTTAAGACTTACTCTCAGAGAAGAGTAAGTCAGAATTTCTTTATGGCCAACTCCTAGACAGAAAGGCAGGGGAAAGTTAAGAGTCCATGATTCTAGTTTTCATGGCTGACTTTGGGGAAAAGGGGTCCTAGTTTCTATAACCTGTCCCGGGGAAGAGGAATTCTGGTTTCTGTGATTCATTTCAGGGGAGAATGAAAGGTGAGAGGCAAGTGGGCAAGAGAAAGTTAAAGATACCTTGGTTCTTAGGCTGCTTCAGTTCAAAGTGCGCAATGTGCCATAGCGCCATATTTTGGTATATTGATTTGTGAGCCCCAACAGTTTTATCTCAAAAAATTAACCTTTGCCTTGTCTTGAGTTAAACTGATGAGATTTTAATCAATGAGTATACAGCGTTGAGCATACAGAGAATTATTCCCTAAGACTACAGTAACTGTTATATACAAATTCTTGTGTACAAAAGAGTAGCAAGCTTTTATATTGCCCTACATGTTTAATTCTAAGAATAAATCTGCCTTCTCTTAGTTTTACATACTTTTCTTCATTTGGAAGAAATGTATTTTATTTCCTGAACTCCAAGAAAGGAAATTTTGAGTTTGAAACCATAACATCGCCAGTTTGTCAGTTGATGTTAGAACCCTGTGTGTCCTTCCTCAAACACCAGTCATTTGCAAATGGCCCCCTTCATAGGAGAGTCTGCCCAGGAAATTATCTGTCCTATTGGTGGAATTTGCTACTTTAAAATGTTAATTATAGTCCCAGCCACTCAGGAGGCTGAGTGGGGAGGTTCACTTGAGCTCAGGAGTTCAGACTACAGGGTACTATGATCATTCTTGTAAATCGCCACCACACTCCAGGTTGGGCAACATAGTGAGACCCTGCCTCTTTTAAAAAATAAAAAAAGGCTATATATGTTGACTGTAGAAAATTTGAAAAATGTAGAAAACTACAAAGAAGGTAGTAAAAGTGGCTTATGACTCTTAGCATATGTCAATGTATTTTTCTTCCAGCATTTTTATAAGCATATACTTTATTTCATATCTCACACAGAAGATAGAAACAGTTTTGCTTCCTGCTTTTTTTTTTTTTGCTTATGTATTGTGGGCATTTTTCCACATCATTAAAATTTATGAATTCTGCCATTAAAATTTATGAATTCTGCCAGAGTGTTGATGGGTACAACTTTTTGAGGTCAGCTTGGTGATATAGATTGATATTTAAATATTGTCCTTCATATGACCCTTTGTCATATTTTGCGATTTTTTTTTTTCCTCCAGCTTTTTTATCAGTATAAAAGTTTTCAACATTTATATAATCAGAACACTCAGTCTTTTGTTTAATGCTTGGAAAGCATTCTTCACATATTTGATTTTGGTACTTTTTTTTTTCTTTAATGCTTAAACCTTTGATTCATCAGGAATATATTTTCATGTGAGGTTAACCAGTTATTCCAATACCAGCACTGCTTTAATAAACAGTCTTTTATTTCCCACTCATTTTATATGCCATCTTTATGCTTTTTTTAATCATAAAACTAAATTTCTATTTCTACTTTGGTCTGTTTCTGAGATGATATTCTTTAATGCTTTTTGTTACAATACTGCCAAATTGCTTCTCAGTTGAATTTTTTTCTTAGTATTTAATTAGTATGGCTTATGATTCAATTTCTGAATTCCCAGAAAATTGGAAAACCAGTGCTTTAACACTTAGTCATTCTCCCTGAACACATATCAGTTAGAAAATACATTCAACAACATTATTTTTGAAAAATAAATAGAATTTTACTTAATAAATCAAGTATAGTGAAAAACTTAAGAAACTAGAATGGGTTTTTGGGGTTCAATTCAGGTTCAAAACTCTTGAAACAAGAACAGTAGACTCAAGGACGGATGGTGCTTTGAATAGTGTAAAAGTGACAGTTTAGCGACGACGGAAATAATGTTTTGTTATCTACTTTCAGAGATGTTTCTGAGCTGACTGGATTTCCTGAAATGTTGGGGGGACGTGTGAAAACTTTGCATCCTGCAGTCCATGCTGGTGAGTGTTAGTAGCTTCAGTATAAAACAATCAGTGGTTTTCAGAAATATTTTATTCGATAACTTTGTAGAATAGGGGAGGGAAAAGCTGAAATTTTACCTGGAAAGTTAAAAATAATGGTTTTGTCATGTTTGCTGCCAGATTTCCTAATACAATAGAACTTGTTCAAAATCTGGCTTGTCTTGTTAGGTGATGGATTCAGATTGCTGTCCTCTGCTAGCTATTAGTCCTGATCTGATAACTAGAGTGTGGTATTTCCTGCTGGAGTTACTAAAAATATTTAGATTTTTGTAGTATGAAAGACTTTTAAAACTATTCAAACTTAGAATAAAGCATCACAATGTAACTGACTTTCAAAAGAATATTTTAAAGTGCTTTACATTTATTTATCTGAGACACCAGATTGAAGATAAACCAAAATGGTGGAAAGTAGGTGTATTTCTAACTTGCCAGTTGCAGTGCGATTTGGCAAATAAAGCTGGAATAGCCAAGGATCATCAGATAAGCCGTTGACTTCTGGGAACACAAGATATTACTGGAACTATCAAGCTTTATAAAAATTCTTTTTAACTTTTTTTTACATTTTGTTGCTAAAGAAAAGGAGATCCAGAACTGATGAAACAAGATTTTTAAATATATGATGGGGGACCCAAAAAAATCTGGAATTATTTTTTGGAAGGCAGGTCCCTTATAAAATAGGCTTTTCCTGCTAGGTAAGTGTTCTAGGAATCCATTGGCATCAGTGTACCAGCTAGAGTTGTTGTGAAAGGCTACATTCAGCTCCAATGAGTTTTGTTTTGAAGATTCTTTCAATGCGTCTGCCCATTTCATACTGAATGGTTTACATGAAAAACCTGCTTACACCATGTTGATTGTTCAGCAGTTTTTGACCAAAAAGGGGTATGACTCCCACACCCTTACTAGTCACCCAATCCCTCTCCAAGCGACTTTTTTTTGTTTTCCCGATGAAAAAAGTCCTCAAAGGGAAATGTTTTGCCCATGTGGAAGAGGTGGGGGGAAAAATGGCAGAAGCGTTAAAAGGCATCAAAACTGACAAATTCAAAAACTGTTTTGAGCAGTGGAAAAAGCATCTCAGTAGGTGTATTCCATCAAACAGAGAGTACTTTGAAGAAGACTGGAGTTTAAACACGTAAGAATAAATACACAATTTTTTATTAGTAAATTCTGTGTTTTTTGGGTCCCCCTTTGTATCTGCTACTCTTAATTTATTGGATAACTCCTCAACTATGTTTTAGGTCTTCTTTAACTAAGAATATTACAGAATCTACTTTGACTGTTGGGAAAGTATTGAAAGAAGTACCTTATTCTGACTTGTTTTTTGAACCTCATGCTTTGCTTATCTTTGTAAAATTAGGAATCCTGGCTCGTAATATCCCAGAAGACAATACTGACATGGCCAGACTCGATTTCAGTTTCATCAGGTAAAATTTGAAGTTGAATTTTTAACCCCTTAAGAACCAAAGACAAAGAGTATGCCAAGCCTGGTAGCCCTCTTTTTTTCTTACTCATCATAACCCTTTACTGTGTGCCTTTTGAGTGACATTGTGTAAGCATGGTTTCACCAAATTTTTATTACTTAAACTAAAAACAACTTGCATCTTATGACCTAAATTTTAGTGTGCATAAGTTGAGTATCCCTGAAATGCTTGCGACCAGAAATGTTTCAGATTTTAGCTTTTTTTCAGGTTTTGGAATATTTGCAGATAACATACCAACTGATCATCTCTAATTTTTTTTCTTTATTTCATTAGTTTTAGGGGGTACAAATCGTTTTGGGTTGCATGGTTGCATTGTATAGGGGCTGAGAAGACTGGGAATGTAGTGTGCCCACCACTCCCATCTGTGTACAGTGTACCCAATTGGTGTTTTTTCATTCTCCACCCTTTCTTCCCATCCCCCTTCTGAGGTTCTTTATGCCATTCTCTGTACCTTTGCAGACGCTTAGTTTAGCTCCCATTTATAAGTGTGAGAACGTGGCCGTGTTTGGTTTTCTATTCCTGAGTTAGTTCACTTAGGATGATAATCTCCAATTCAATCCAAGTTGCTGTAAAAGACATTATTTCATTTTTTTGATAGCTAAATATTTTATGGCATACCTATACCACATTTTCATTATCCACTTACTGGTTGGTGGACATTTAGGTTGATTCCACATCTTTGCAGTTGTGAATTGTGCTGTAATGAACATGCGGTACAGGTGTCTTTTTTATATTTGGGTAGATGCCTAGTAGTGGGATTGTTGGATCAGGTGGTAGGTCAACTTTTCGTTTTTGGCGAAATCAGCATATCAATTTCCATAGAGGTTGTACTAATTTGTACTGCCACCAGCAGTGTATAAGTGTTCCCTTTTCTCTGCATCCACGCAGCATCCATTGTTTTTTGATTTTTTAAAATGGCCACCGGTTTAAGGTGGTAGCTCATTGTGGTTTTAGTTTAATTTGCATTCCCTGATAATTGATGTTGAGCATTTTTTTCATAATGTTTATTGGCCATTTGTATGTCTTCTTTGGGGAAATGTCTGTTCATTTTATTTACCCACTTCTTAATGGGGTCATTTGCTTTTTTTTTGCTAATTTGTTTTGAGTTTTTTGCACATTCTGGATATTAGTCCATTGTCAGATGTCTAGTGTGTGAATATCTTCTCCTATCCCGTAGACTGCCTATTTACTCTGCTGATTATTTCTTCTGTTTGCAGAAGTTTTTTAGTTTAATTGAATCCCATTTGTCTATTTTTGTTTTTGTTGCATTTGCTTTTGGGGTTTTAGCCATTAAATTCTTTGCATAAACCAGTGTCCAGAAAAGTTTGTTTTAGGTTTTGTTCTAAGATTTTTATGGTTTTTAATCCATCTTGAGTTAATTTTTGTATATGGGGAGAGATAGGGATCAAGTTTCATTTTTCTGCAAGTAGCTATCCAATTTTCCCAGCACCATTTGTGTCCTTTCTCCAGTGTATATTTTTGTCTGCTTGGACAAAGATCAGTTGGTTGTAGGTATTTGGGTTTATTTCTGGTTACTTTATTCTGTTCTATATGTCTGCTTTTGTATCAGTATTATGCTGTTTTGGTTACTACTGCCTTGTATTATTTGAAGTCAGGTAATGCAATGCCTCCAGTTTTGTTCTTTTTACTTAGGGTTGCTTTGGCTATTCTGGCTCTTTTTGGGTTCCATATGAATGTTAGAATTATTTTTTTCTGGCTCTGTGAAAAATGACATTGGTAATTTGATAGGGATTTCGTTGATTCTGTGGACTACTTTGTGTAATATGGTCATTTTTAACAATGTTGATTTCTTCCAGTCCATGAGCATGGTTGTTTCTCCATTTCTTTGTGTCCTCTACTGTTTCTTTCATCAGAGTTTTGTAGTTCTCCTAGTAGAGATTTAACTTCCTTGGTTAAATATACTCCTAGGTATTTTAGCTTTCTGGCTGCTATTGTAAATGAACTTGAGTACTTGATTTGATTGTCAGCTTGGTTGCTATTGGTGTATAGCAGTGCTACTGATTTGTGTGTGTGTTGATTTTGTATCCTGAAACTTTACTGAATTCACTTATCAAGTCTGGGAGTCTTTAGGATTCTCTAGGTATGAGATCATATTATTGGCATACATTGATGGTTTGATTTATTCTTTTCCAATTTAGATACCTTTTATTTCTTTCTCTTGCCTGATTGCTCTGGCTAGGACTTTTAGTTCTGTGTTGAATAGGACAACCCTAATCTTAAAATAAATCCAGAACGTTCCGTTGAGCATTTCCTTTGAACGTCATGTAGGTACTCAAAAAGTTTCAGTTTGGGATTATCTCATATGTTAAGATCAGGGGTGCCCAACCTGTACAACCAACTTAATTATTTGCAGAGAGAGTAAATGTTTGTTTTAAATATATATAGCAACTTTATTGAGGTAGAATTCACATGCCATACAATTCACTAACTTAAAATATACAATTCAGTGGTTTTTAGTATATTCACAGAAGTTGTAAAACCATTACCACATTTAATATTAAAACATATTTATCCCCACCAAAAAAAACCCTATACCTATTACATTTATTTTATCAATGGAATCCAACAGTATGTGGCTTTTTGGTAACTGGCTTCTTTCACTTAACATGTTTTCAGTGTTCATCCTATAGCATAGTATTAGTACTTTCATTTTATTGCTGAAAAATAATTCATTGTATGGCTATATACCCTATTTTATTTATCAGTTAATGGACATTTGTGTTGTTTCTACTTTTGGGATATTATGGAAAAAATGTGGCTGTGAATATTTGTGTACAAGTTTTTGTGTGGGTATATGTTTTCATTTTGCGAGGGGTGTAAACCTAGGAGTGAAATTCCTTGATCGTATTATAACTCTATATTTAACCAGACTATTTTTCTGAGTGGTGCACGTGTTTTACATTTCCAGGAGCAGTATAATGGGGTTTCAGTTTCTTCACATCCTCACCAACATTTGTTACTGTCTTTTTTATTCTAGCCATTCTAGGGCTTGTGCAGTAGCATCTCACTGTGGTTATGCTTTGCATTCCTTAATGATATTGAGCATCTTTTTATGTGCTTGTTAGCCAGTTGTGTGCCTTGGGGAAATGTCCAGATCCTTTCTCCATTTTTACTTTTTTTTTTTATTTGTAACTTTATTTTCTCCTATTCTGTGGATTGTGTTTTCTTGATTGTGTCTTTTTGACCTTTGCAATGGTTTTTAGTATTGATGATGTCCAATTTATCTTTTGTTTTTGTATTGCTTGTGCTTATGATGTCATATCTAAGAAACCATTGTCTCATCCTGGGTGATGAAGGTTTTTGCATATGTTTTAAGAGTTTTTTTAGTTTTAGCCCCTACATGTTCATCGTTGATCAAGTTAATTTTATGTGTAAGTGTGAAGTAGAAATCCAGCTTTATTCTTTTGTATGTGACTGTCCAGCTGTCCCAGCATCATTTGTGATAAGACTATTATTTTTTCATTGAGTGATCTCAACACCTTAGGTTTATGTATTTGTTGTTATGCCAGTACTACATGAATACTATAGCTGTGTAGTGAATTCTAAAATTGAGAAGTGTGAGTCCTCCAACTTTGTTTTTCTTATTCAAGATTGTTTTGACTATTCGGGGTCCCTTGTGTTTCCACATGATTTTCAGAATCAGCTTGTCCATATCTGCAAAAGTAAAGAACGACAAAAAATACAGGCAGTTGGAATTTTCATAGGAATTGTGTTGAATCTGTAGATCAGTTTGGGAAATATTGCCATCTTAACAGTATTAAGTCTTCCAATCCATGAACATGGGGTATCTTTTCATTTAGATTTTCTTTAATTTCTTTCAACAGTCTTGTATTTTTGTTAAATTGTCTCAAGTACTTTATTTTTGATGGTATTATAAGTAGAATTGTTGTCTTAATTTTATTTTCTGATTTGTTCATTACTGATTACAATTGATGTTTGTGTATGGATTATATGTCCTGTAACCTTGCTGGACTCATTTTTAGAGCTGATAGGTTATTCTTGAGTTTCTTAGGATGTTCTCTATACAAGATTACATCATCTGCAAATAGAGATAACTTCACTAATTTTTTTTTCAATCCTGATGCTTTTTATTTCACTTTCTTTGAATTGCCTTGGCTAGAACTTATGGTACAATATTGAATAGAAGTGGTAAGAGTGGACATCCTTACCATGTCCTTGATCTTAGGGATAGTCTTTCACCATTAAGAATGCTATTAGCTGTGAGTTTTTCTTATACTTTGTCGTGTTGAGTAAGTTTCCTTCTATTCTTAATTTGCTGAGTGTTTTTACATGAATAAAAGATATTGAGTTTTGTCAACTACTTTTTGTGCATCTATTGAGATCATCAGGCAATTTTTGTCCCTTATTCTATTGATATTGCATTAACTAATTTTTAGATATTAAATCAAGCTAACAATCCTGGGATAAATTTTACTTGGCCTTGATGTATTCTTTTTATATTTTTCTAGACTTCACTAGTATTTTGTTGAGGGTTTTTGTGTCAGTATACATAAGAAATTGGCCTGTAGTTTTCTTGTGACATGCTTTTTTGGTATAGTAACAGGATAATAGACATAATAGAAATAGCTAGGAAGTATTTCTCCTCCTCTACCTTTTTTTTTTTTTTTTTTTTTTTTTTTTTTTTTTTTTTAATTATTTTTAAACAATTTTTTTTTGTTTGGGGGTTACCCAAAGTGCAACAAAAATTTGAGTGCGGGGTAAGGGAAACCACTTGTTTTTTTAAATGTAAATATCAAAAATATTAATTTCTTTGTATTTTTTCGCCCCCACTACCTTTTTTTTTTTTTTTTTTTTTTTTTTTTTTTTTTTTTTTTTAATTAGTTTTCACCACTTTGTTTTGCTGAGGAGCTGACCCATAGAGCTCCTCACATTGCAGTCCTGGGAATGGGACTCCACTTGTTGTTTATTTTGTATTAGTTCTGTATTTTAAATTACTCTTTTGGCCTTCCTATTACCATCAATTTTATGACCTTTCTGAGGGCAAAATAAGCAAAAATTTCACTCTTAGAATGCTCCAATATTTTTCATTATTGTACCCAATCCATTCGAAAAGGAATCTAAACTCGAATGTCCTAGATAATAGTGATAGTATTCCAAAGTGAAGATGTTAGCTGCAATCTTGTATTTTGTCCTTCTATTAGATTTTTAAATAAATTTTTGATAGCTTGGTAGTACTGCATAGCTAAGTCTACCCAGCCAGCAGCATTGCAATATAATTTGGAGGGAATAGTGTGCATTTGGATTCAGAGCACTTGCTGACTAAGTTACCTATGCTGAGTAACAGTAAGACCTCCTGGCTTCTTAACATACTTTTTAGAATTCTGAAATGTCACACTTACAGTTTATAGTTCTTTATGGGTTCTGGTCACATTAATAGTACTGACTCATTTTTTCCCTTGATAGTTGTATATCAGTCGAGCTTTTCGTGACAGCTAAATTCCTCTTTGTTTTAGAGTTGTCGCCTGTAATCTGTATCCCTTCGTGAAGACAGTGGCTTCTCCAGATGTAACTGTTGAGCAGGCAGTTGAGCAAATTGATATAGGTAAGTCAGAAAAAACATTTAGAAGGCTGACAGGCGAAGGTTATTTAAATTTCAGTGAGGTTTCCTTTTGAGTTTCATTGTTGAGGAAATTGAAAAAGTT